>JAQJVL010008128.1:0-20998 GCA_035578905.1 Stictocephala bisonia
CAAACCCAAAGCCTTAGCAGAAACATCTGAGATTTTCTATCTAAATGAAATCTATTTCTTCAAAGCTTAACCTATTGACCAATGAGCTTATTTGCACTGTGCAGTCAGTTATTCATCCAATTAAAACCAAGGAAAATGTAAGCATTTGGTAAGAAATTCATAACAAATACAACTTTTAAACTAGAGCAAAAATTGCTATATTTTTATTTTTATAATAAAACAGACTTAAAAAATATAAAGTTTATGTGTATCTAAAATATAATTATAACATAATACTAAAAAAATTAAGTTTTTTGGTTTTTATTTTCATAAATTTTGAAAGAAAGTGTATATAGTTTTTATTAAACAATTAAAAATCATTACCGAGTTGCAGTAGTTTTTTTGACAATTTAATTCTCTACAAGAAAATATTATATTTTATGAGTAATATTTTAAAATCATCACAAACATTTTTTTTCTAAACCGATGTAAAATTCTTCATTTTGACTTATTATAAGACAAACTGTTTGTTATACAAATATAAAAAAATTGAAACTTACACTAATGGTAATCCTTTAGTCATGGTCCCGCCATGACTAATAACAAAAAATTCGCATTCGTCTGCTTATGTTTACAATCACAAACTGAAAGCTAAATCTGATTGTAAAACAAACCAGCTGATTGTTAAAAAGCTGACAAGGAACAGAAAGCAATATTAAAGCAGAGAGTAACAATAAGTTGGTTATTATTATCATACACATCGTTGTTTAGCTCGCAAACATCGAAGTTTGGAGCGCAGCATTGCTGATTTGCGATGTATTTTTAGGATATAAAACGATACAAGTGGTAGCTCATATATTTTTTTACAGTATTTCGGCCTTCACTGATTATTTTTATTAATATTTTTAACCATTTGATTCAAGTATTTTTTTAACATTTAAAAGGCATTGTTACCATCACGGAACCATAGCAATTTTGAGCCCAGATCAGCCGTCACGGAACAGTTCCATGAAAATAGACCAATGGGTTAAAGAGAAGTCGTAAAATAGCTATGAATATACCAAATCGGCCATGTCCTTGGCAAGCTTGGCAGCAGTTCTCTTAGCAGCCACACAAAACACATAAGAGTCCATGTCATCTTTGCCCATGTCCACCCGGATGTGTACTTGATCCTCCGACGGCCGCATCAATTGTGCCACAACAGCCACTAGGTCTTGTCGCTTCAGCAGACGTAGTTCTACCAACATGCCTTCACAGCATGTCCGTCCACTACACCACAGACTGTACTGGCTTTCTGAATCTTTCATCAGTCCTGGTGCCTCATTTTCTAGTCTTCCATCATCACCTGTGTTAACATTGTGTTTCAATTTTGCACAGTAAAATAATTATTTTTGAACTAAAATAAATTTATATATAAATTTGTTATGCTAAGTAAAATTAAAATGTGTAAACAATGAAAAAGATGATATTTATATTAAGTCACGTAATAAGCACCAAACATGATTCCTAAAACAGTTTGTACTTTCAGTTCAGCGGTCACATTAATTAAAAAGTGTGGTTTTATTCATTATTGTGTGACTGCAACAAATTACCTGTTTTTTTTATTCTCGAGAATTTGTCATTTTGATGCTATAGACAAATGACTAATAATCTCACAAAAATTCTTAAATCACAAGGCTGCACCAGAAATTGATGCATCAACATCAGCAAAACACTACTTGCCGTCCAAAGAATATCTGTCTTCACAGGCATAGGATAAGAATTTTTAAAGATTTTTTCAAAAGTTTTTGACATGGCTTTTTACTGTTGGTGGTGGGGGGGGGGGATGATTCCTAAAGCTGGGAGTTTTTATCACAACAGGGAGAAATCCCAAGACTGCACTACATCAAAGTCATTTACTGAACGAAAGTAAATATGTGAATATATTTCAATTTGTAAGTCTGAAATGTTATTAAATATTATGCAAGATC
Source organism: Stictocephala bisonia (assembly GCA_035578905.1). NCBI lineage: Eukaryota > Metazoa > Arthropoda > Insecta > Hemiptera > Membracidae > Stictocephala > Stictocephala bisonia. The sequence continues at coordinate 1,950 of JAQJVL010008128.1, forward strand.
ACGTACTTGGAATCAAAACGTGTTACATGCAATCACTTTGTATCTTCTAATACACTACTATCATTGACTATTGCCCGATGCTGCTTACCTATGCTATCTTCTTACATGATACGTTTCAAATAAGTGCTAGCTCAACTGTTTGGCGTACTATTAGCTCATTAAGTCACTTCAGTACGTGCTGGAGAGACAGAGAGAGGGATGAAGAGAGACAGAGATAAGGAGGGCACTGGGCTGCCTTAAAAATCGAACCAGAACTAATTTCACTGAATAGGAAAACCGGCTTCATGTGACCCATATGAGTAGTAAATCTCCTTGTTTCTATAGTCAATGTTTACAATACTTATCAAACTTTTAACAAAAACATCTAAATTAACCAATTAACTGAGAGCCGACTTACCAACTAAACTGAAGTTTTCATCCAGCAAGGACTTGTGAGTTGTGAACCAAGCATTAGCCAGTTTATAGTTTTTTGTTCGACCAGCGAAAAAGTTGAGGAAGTACACCACTAAGCCAGCAACCATTAAAATTTCTAGGTAGAAGCTGTCCCAGTTTGACCTCAGGTGTAACGGAACCTGAATGGTAAAATAAAATTTGATTAATAATTGTTGAAGAAGACATATAATAATATAATTTATCAGTCATTATGCTATTCGGCTATCATCTTCTGATGCCCAAACATGTGTGGCAGTTTGTTGAACGCTGTAAATGTCCTCAGTGTCAGATACAGAGTTTAATGTTGATTTATTACTGTATATTTAACCCTTTTAGTGCCATAGGAATTTTCAAAGTTGCTTTCTGCCAGTGCCAGACGATTTCTATCGATTAATGTACAGTGTACCATTAAATAATTCATATATTTGTTATTTATTACACAAAATTAATAATTTTCATACCTAATTAAACATAAATAACCAGTCTATTTGAATAAAATATTAAAAATAGCCTTACACTATACATGCTATTTTTATTAAAAATAAATTTACAATAAAAAAGTTTGTTGTCTCTCTTTTTCTTTGGGCATCCTTATGACCATGATAAAATAGGTGGGCTCTATTTAATCACTTTACTGTGAAGACAATTTAGTTATTAACATCCTGTTGAAATTTCACAATAATTTGTTGACAAATAAAAAAGTTATGTGAGCTGTTTTCTGACAGGTTTGAACCCTTTTGAATCAAATTATAACTAAATATTATATAAGAATACAACAATCATGGTTTTTATGTAAAAGTATATGTTAAGAAATGAGATGATAATCGTAAATCGATAAAAATTGTATTCAATAATGAATTTTGTTTGTGACATTGGCACTAAAAGGGTTAAAGATACCCCATAAACAAATTATATTTTTACTGTTATGTCAACCAGGTAGAAGCTTTGAACCTACTGATGAGACGGAACAATTCATACTTGCTCTGAGGTGAGCCGCCAAAGTAATTTATCCTATATTAAAGGTTTTGTTTTATTTTCTTACTATTCATGACTAAGACTCCGATCTTAGAGATATGGGCGAATATGAAAGGCGAATGAGTGTGATGGGTGTAGATAAACAAGTGTAGTCATTGTTACCGACTAAGGTCGACTGTTCCTTAAAAAGAACCAATTATTAATAGTCCAATATAACCAAGGCAACAACAGGACCTACATTTTTACGTGTAATCCAAACCACATAGCATTGGTCTGATTTTCAACTAATTGACAAGTCTGATTCAGTTATTTTCCCTACACAACATCCAATCCCTGAATATGATGTGATGCAGGCAGCGCAACTTAGATGAGACAAGTTGAACCGTGCTAAGCAAACAGATCCGTAAAATAAAACCACCATACACTTAAGCAAACAACAAGCAGCGCAATCAGTTTTGCCTTCTTTAAAACTGAACACTGAGAATGAATCTACAAATTGTTCTGACTCCAATATGTCAAGTGCAGAACTTGTTTCTTTATAGGCCTGCCACACCAAAATTTAAAGAGAAAACATTTTGGTGAAGTAGCTATATAAATAAACAAAAACACATAAAGACCGAGGTCATGGTGCTAGGCGTGTGGGAGAGGTATTGCAAGCGAAATAGTGAATATCCCCCACCATATTTCTCATACGTCTCTTGTGTACAGTCTATTCAAAATCTAGCCTTAATATGACTTAGGTTGGCTGCTATGTTTTTATAGTTTACACACGAACAGAGATTGATATTGTAATAACAGTAATTAAGATTAATAGTGCTTCTCTTATATTGTAATTTAACAATAACTTACTTGGTTATTTGCCAGAAGAAAAATGAAAACAATTGTTAAATAAAAACATTCTTTTAGAAGAAAACAAATAACAGCTGATTTTGTTCTATCTGAGATTTTAACATGAATTAGCAGCTATCAGTAAATATTAACATGAATGTAAAACTGTATTTGGAGAGGAAAATCCATTGATGTGCTTGCTAAACCCAGACATCCAGCACTACAGCCCTGTCTGTACTGATTTGTCATTTTAATGTTCATGAATTCAAACTTACAAATCAATGGCTTAAAACTAAAGATCTTGGATAAATTATAAAATATGGCTTAAGAGCATAAGGAAAAAATTATAGCACTGAACCTTAGTGATAGTAATCTTGGGAACCTCCTTCTCATCAGCCTTGATAATTCGGTCACTGTCATATCCTTCAAATTCTTCGTCGTCTTGAAAATGGTCAAACTCACTCTCTTCGTCCTACAAAATAGCAAACATTGTGCAAGTCAAAGCTTGATAAATAAATAGTTTAAACAACATAGACAGAATTTACACTGGAATAGATATTCTTGGTATATATTAAAAAATAATAATACTATGTCCGGACAGACAACAACAAGACTAAATTTGTTAAACTAATTGATGTGGGTGTAAAGTTCAATTAGTTTGCAAGATTCAATTGATATGATTTTAATGTATATTAAATATGTGTAAACATAAATGTACAGTTTGTACAAAAGAACTGAAATGAAATGGAAAATTACTTTGTTTAAGGCCAAAGTTAGGACTAACAGTCCCCTCAACCACAAACTTCAAACTGCCGGTTCTGGGTAGAAAAGTAGAAGCTCCCATTTACATTTTACCGATCCACCCACTGGCCAGTGACACCGACCAATTGAACTCTCGTGTCCAAAACAGCCTTCAGAGCCAAATACGTAACAATTTAAAAAATGGAGCTAAACTGGTTGAGTGTCAGTGAGTTTAGTCACATAGTCAAGACTTATACGGCGATCGCTATCAACAAAATTTGGTGATTGTATACTTTTTACACGCTTCTGAAAATATGATTTTTTTTATGAAGAGTGGTGAAATATGAGTTAACATCTATTGAGGAGATTGACTTCAACAGGGGAAAACTTGTTTTTTTACAGAAATATCGAGAACTTATTTTTGTCTCATATTAAAAACCAACTTTTTTTAAATTGTAATTTTTCATATTGTAATTTGTAGAAAATATTCATAAAAATATTTTGTAATTCATTTGAAGCCAATAGATATAACTAACCTCAACTACTGCAATTTCATCATCGTCCTGACTAATGGTTTCATCTATCTTTGAGGACTGAGATGGTATACCAGAATCCATGGTAACACTTTCATCCTCTTCGAAATCTTCAAATTCTGCAAATTCACTGTCTTCCATTTCTTCTCTATAGTTAGAGGATGCCCATACGTGTGTCCCAACCAGTGCAATGTGAAGTACAGCGAGACATAAAAATAGCTTCATGGCAAACCTGTTACATAAAGTTCATTAAAGCACAAAACTAGCATATTAGTTTACAGACAATTTAGTAATGAACTGGCTGAATAGCTAATAACTTGTCACTGAACATGAAACAAATCTGTCATTTATCTTATACAATAGAAATTTTTCAAAATCTTCAGAGAACAGTAATTTAAAGTTTTTAGGGCTATTGTTAGATTCTAGATTGTCATGGAATCCTCTTGTTGATTATATCTTAAAAAAAGGCTTAAGGTTTATACATGCTTAGAAAATTAAGAATCTCAGTTGATAATTCTATATTACTAACTGTATACTTTGCTCAAATTCCAAGAATTTTGACAGAGGGAATTGTTCTCTGGGATCTAGCAGTAATCGTATGAAACGTTTTATACTCCAAAATAGAGCTATTAGATTATTATGCAATATACTTGCCTTAACATCTTGTAGACCTTGGTTGTGTACATCAAGCTCTAACCTATTACTATATGTATTCCATTTACTCAGTTTTGCTCGTGGAAATTTAGATTTCTCTAATATAAATGCTGATTTTCATGCTTATAATACAAAACATCAAGATTGTTGAGGAGTTCAACAGATTAAATAAATATGGTAGTTCACAAAACCCGGCTGTGCTCAGACATTGTAGCGGGATCCTGGCCCCATATATCACTATGTATTTTAATCCTTTGCTGCTGAATAGTTGCTTGCCGAAAAACCTGAAAATTAGCTATATTACTCCAATTCTCAAAGGTGGAGATGCTTCCGATTCAAAAAATTATCGACCCATAGCCACCCAGCTTTCTCTTGCAAAGTCATTGGTCCCGAGTCGGTTATCATTTGTGAAGAATATCATATCCCAGGCTCAGCATGGATTTGTGAAGGGTTGTTCTGTGACTACCAACCTGATTCTTTATCAAGATGATATTGTGTCTGCCTTTGGTGATGGAAAAAAAGTGGATAGCTTTTATCTGAATATGTCGAAAGCTTTCGACAGGATGAGTCACGCCCACCTTCTGGCTACATTGGAGGCTCTTGGTGTGTCCAGGTCACTACTGAGGTGGTTTCACAGTTATTTGATTGATCGCTCCTTGATTGTCCGCTACAGAAATGAGCTGTCTAGACCGTTCGTGGCTGAGTCAGGAGTTCCTCAGGGATCTCCAACGGGTCCGGTGCTCTTTTCATTATTCATCAACGACCTCCAAGCACTCCCGGCTGCTACCCTTTGCTGATGATGCAAAGCTGTACAAGGTCGCTGGTTCTATTCAAGATTGCCAGGCTCTTCAAACTGACATAGATAATGTGGTTTCATGGTGCATTGCCAACGACATGAGTCTGACCATAAAGAAATTCTCTCTTTTCACCGGCTGTCTAATCTGCTGTTTTTCAACTATACACTGGATGATTCTCTTCTAAACCGATCTGACTCAGTAAGGGACCTGGGAGTGCTACTATCCACATCTTTGAGCTCTATAAACCATATATTTGCAATCTGCCGTTTACTCGGCTTCATTGTTCGAACATCTCGTGACGGTTTCTCTCTCTGAGCTCTTAAGATTTTGGTTGTTCAACTGGTCCGGCCCATCTTGGAATACAGCTCTCCTGTATGGTCGCCCTACCAACTTGGCCTCATCGAGCAAATTGAGCACATTCAATCCCGCTTCATAAGATTTGTCAGACTACGGCTAGGTTATGCCTATGATGAGGTTCCTGTCAACGATTTACGAAGACAGCTTCAACTTCTTCCTCTCTTATCTAGACGAGAGATTGCTGTCCTCATGTTTCTAAAGAAGCTGATCACTTCTATCTCTGACTGCCCGGAGTTGTTGGCACGCCTGGACCTGCACTTCGCTCGGTCATCTAGAACTCCAAGCCTATTCCACAGACAGTTTCGAGCTACGCAGTATGCTTACAATAGCACCTTACCGAGGATCCACCGTTTGGGAAATGGAGTTCCCTTGGGGATAGACTTTTTCCACATGTCTGAAGTCCAGTTCAAAAGGGAGTTGTTGAAGACCTACAAGAGCCTTGATGTCAGCTAGAACTTATGTACATTATAATATTGCAATGTCTGTTTTTGTTATTCAATAATTCGTTATTGTTATACTTATTTTTCTCTATTGTACTTTGAGCCCCATCCCCCACCAAAGCTGGTAAGCGTGCCAACCGGGGGATGGCTCAAAACAAGTCGAGCGATGGGATCACGGGTGGCAGTTGGAGGGTCAAAATAACACTCGGCAGCTGAGCAAAACTAGTTTATTACCAAAAAAATTAATTAATCAAAACGGCAGAAGGCCACAATAAAAGAGGCAGAAGGCCGAAACAATAAATTAGCACTTAAATAAATAACAAAACACACAAAAGCTACAAGAACAACAAACTCAACAAATACCAAAATTAACAAATTAACAACTACATGGCCTATCTGCAGCCTAGCTTGAGACACCCCAAAACGTAAGAAAAATTTAATAGGCCCCAAATAAAAGTGAAGAAAATATAAAATTTTTGGTATCACCGATCACACCGGCAATTTGGCCCGCATCCCTTGATTCCACCGGGCCAGGGAGTAAGCCGGAATCCCTGGGCAGCTCCGAATTAAGTTAAGTAAAAGCACAATAATCCCCTTTTGGTGAGTTTAAAAATTAAACAATTAAAAAGAAAATCTAACACGGTACCGTTCGAGTAAAAATGCACTTCAAGACATCTATAATACAATGAACAAAAAATATAAATAACAATCACTAGGCCTAAACATATAAATAAATAACATAACTTAACCATAGGGACCTAACAACTATAAAATCTAAAAAGATATAACAACAAATAAAACTAATTAATTAATAACAAGGAATATAAACTAATTAAAAATAAATAACAATAAATATAAATAAAATAAATATTAACATCAAAAAATCTTGGGTATTTTAAAAGTTTTTCCCTCTTTAATAAAAAATAATTAAGTCCCCATGGCTGTTTCATAATTCACTGTCCAGGTTTTTAGTTTTTAGGCCTAGGCCACACCAAAAGTTCCGCAAACCTTTTTCTTCTTTTTTTTTTTTATCTATATTTTTTTTGTTTTTTTTTTATAAATCACCCCCAGCTCAGCCGCCGGGAAAAGATGGAAAGAACTGACCTGAGGACTGAAGACTTCTACCCCCAAAGCTGTAGGGCGGGTAGCGGGCAACTCCAGGCTCCAACATGGTCCTCAGGCCAGGCTAGCAGTGGAGAATATCGAAGTTCCCCCGGACGGCGGGCTGAGGGCTGAAAGTCCCACTCAAGGACCCTGGAGTTTTAGTTTGTCTAGCCAAACATAACGAGATTCTGCAGGCAGCACAAGACAACTGACCAGACAGGCCAACCGGACAGAAGCTGCTGGAACACGGAACGAAACGGAACTGGGCCAACGGCTACCAACTACGCGAAACGCAGGGCAAAAACGAATCTCAGGCAGCCTGGCAGACAAAGACGAAAAAAAACGAAACTGTACCGGTCCAAGACCCGGTACAACCTCCCTCTGCAAACCTCAACACACCCAGGCAGGGGAGAACACTCGGTACCTCAGGGAACCAAGAGAAGACGAAGACCTCCGAAGAGTGGTGCTCCTAGGACGTCCAAGAGAAACTAAGAGGGGAAACCCCTCGAACAGGGAGCAAACTACCCTGACTGTCGGGCCCGACAAGAAAAAAGAGAGAAAGAAGACTCTCTCAGAACAGCCACCTAGGGCGCAGAGGTGATCAATCTCTTTGCCCCAAGAAACCCCCAGGAACACCAACTCCTGGACCAACCGTTCCCCGGAAAGCCTTAAGCTGGGACACATGGGCTTTCCTAAACACCCTGCCTGACTGGGGATCAACCAGCAGAGCAGTCACCGGTGACAAAAACCTGTCGATGCGGTGGGGACCAGACCACCGATAGCACAACTTTGCAGCTCTTCGTTCCGCGGCCGAACTGACCGGGTGAGCCTGACAAAGAACCAGATCTCCAACCTGAAAAGGGTTAGGAGTACGACCCTTATCATACCTCCTCCTCACTCTCTCTCTAGCACGTAGCAGGTTGCGCCGAGCAGCCCGCCACGTGGACACTACGTCAGTGGCACCTGGCGTAGGTAGAAGATCCTCTAGCCTCCACAAGTTGGACAAAGGGTTGTTAGGAGGGTAGCCATGTAGAATCTCGAAGGGAGTGGCATTGTGACTCTCATGCTTGGAAGAATTAAAGGCAAGCTGGAGCCAAGAGAGACTCTCATCCCAGGTGTTCTGCTTCTCAGCATGGAAAGTAATAAGGGCAGACCGAAGATTGCGGTTGAACCGCTCTGCATGAGAAGGCTGTGGGTAATACGGAGAGGTAGTCACATGCCTGATACCATTGCCAAAACAGAACCTACGAAACTCATGTGAGGTAAACTGGCTACCGTTGTCGGACACAAGAGTGGAAGGCACACCAAAGTGCTGGAAGAGTTGGGACTGGAGAGCACGGATGGTGAGCTTAGCCGTGGCACTCCGAAGTGGGAAAAGCCAAACGAACTTCGAGAAAGCATCCACACAAACAAGTAGGTAGGAGCTACCTGACTTGCTACGGGGAAAAGGACCCACGTAGTCGATGAACACCTTCTCAAAAGGACGCTCGGCCACCTCAGAAGATAACAACCCTAACCTTGCATTCTGACTAGGCTTGCTGAGAGAGCACAGGTGACAAGCCCGCACTCTGCCAGCAACATCCCGGTCCATGCCCTTCCAGATGAAATACCTACGAATCTTAGCGATGGTCTTATGAATGCCAAGATGACCGCCCACAAGGGAAGAGTGATAATATTGAAAGACCATCGGTACTAGATGACTAGGCAGCACTACACGGGGTTCACCCCTCTGTCGAGGACGGCAACAGAGTACCCCTTTGGACAGAAAATAGGGAGGGTGGGCACCTCCCTCTTGAAGCTCACCTAAGATGACTGACAGCTCAGGATCTTTCTGCTGATGGGACAGTAGGTCGTCAAAAGCCAGAGGAAAATCCAGAAGAACAGCACCACACTGAGCAACAGCCTCAGTCGGTGGATCACTGGGTTCGTGGTACATGCGGGAAAGAGCATCCGCGATGACATTCTGGGTACCCCTAAGATGTTGAACTCGGAACTTAAAGGCAGAAATTTTGACCACCCAGCGACCAATTTTCCCAAGCTGTCTGGGATGGGCAAGAAGCCAAGACAGTGCCTGATTGTCCGTCTCCAGCAAGAACTCAGCGTGTTCCAAGAAACGCCGAAACTTGTCCGTACCAAAGACAACCGCCAGACACTCTAACTCATAGATGGAAGAAGCTTTCCTTTCCTGGTGAGACAACGTCCTCGAAGCAAAAGCGATGGGCTGCCTGACCCCATCAAACTCCTGAGAAAGAACAGCAGCAATGGCGGAGGAGGAGGCATCAGTCTGAAGAACAAATTCTCTGCTGAAATCAGGCATACGCAGGACAGGAGGTTGCATGATAGCCTCCTTGAGAGCATCAAAGGCAGTCTGCTGAGCTTGGCCCCACACAAAAGGGACACCTTTCTTTCGCAGCTCGTTCAACGGGGCAGCAAGCTCGGCCACGTTAGGGATGAAGCGACGGTAAAAATTCACCATCCCCACAAAACGGGCAATCCCCTTGGCATCTCGGGGAGGAGGAAAATCCCGAATGCCCTGGGTCCTCGCAGGATCAATGCAGACGCCTCGAGAAGAGATAAGATGACCCAGAAAAGAAATCTCAGGACGAGCAAAAGTGACTTTCTCTGGATTGACGGTAAGGCCAGCTGACTTAAGGCGACTAAGAACTTCCTCCAGATGTTGCATGTGTTCCCCGAAAGTCTCACTGTAGACAAGAAGATCGTCCAGGTAATTGAAAACAAACTTGAACTTCACATCATGGAAGATGGAATCAAGCAGACGAGTAAGAGTCTGGGCACCCACAGCAAGACCCATAGGAACCCTAGTGAACTGATAGAGATTCCAGGGAACACAGAAGCTAGTCATGGGCCGTGATTCCTTCTTCAATGGAATCTGATGGTAGGCCTGGTTCAAATCGAAAACACTGAAAAACTTAGCCTTACCGAACCAATCAAACGCAGAATGCAAATCAGGCAGAGGTACCGAGTCAATAGCGACCTTAGCGTTGAGCCTCCGATAATCCATCACAAGCCTAGACTTACCATTAGGCTTGGGCACAAGAAAAGCTGGACTGGCATAAGCAGAACGAGACGGTTCAATCACACCCTTGCTCAGAAGATCCTCAATCATAGCCCTCATAACCTCCATCTTTGGGGGAGCAAGTTTGTACGGATGACTTCTAACTGGCTGAGAATCGGTGAGGTGGATCTCATACTCCAGAAGAGAAGTGACCCCAAGCTCAGCCGTAAGCACATCAGGAAACCGCAAACACAGCCTCCTAATGGCCTCCGCCTGTTCAGGGGGGAGATGACCAACTGGATCCACCTTGGGTTGTTCGGGCTCACTACCCACCTCTCTGACTGCAGGAGGGCAGTCAGAATCACCTACTAGAGGCACCAAAACTCGCCGATTAAACTTGAAAAACATCTGGCGCTTCTGGAGGTCAAGCACCATACCACTTTTAGAAATAAAGTCTGCCCCTAGGATACAAGAAACCGCCAGGTCCTTGGCAACAAGAAAACCCCACCTCCAGGAAAATCCTTCAATTTTAAAATGTAATGAAGCCTTTAGAAGTATGGGTAGAGGAGTTTGGGATGCCGTCCAGCAAGTAATAGAAGAGGGCTCGGTGTGCCTGACAAGTCCTAAGGCGTCAAGGGACTCAAAAGAGAAAGGCTGATGATACTGCATGCCGAACCAGAATCAAGAAGGGCTCGACACACCGTACCACCAAAAGAAACAAAAACGCCAGGACACACCGAGGTGACCGCACTAAGTCCCAGGGAAGCCATGCCAGCAAGGCCCGAAAAATCCCCGACACTCCTGCTATGGGCACGTGTCAGAGGCAAATGGCCACGGTCAGTCGCAACAACGCGGGGAGCTACTGTGGAGGCAACCCCCCGCGCTGAGCGTTTCCCGCCCCACGACCTCGAGCACGTGGACAGTCACGTCGAATGTGACCGGGTTGGCCACAAGCAAAGCACACAACCGGAGGCCGAGAACCACGACCCTCCACTGGCTGACTCACACCTACAGACATAGCTGGTCGACGGGTGGGGAGAGCACGATGACTCTCAGAATCCCTCCCTTGCTGGTCTGAGAACTGCACGCTGCGCGAAACAATGCACAGCTGATGCAGCTCCCGAAAAGTCGAAGGAACACCAGCAAAAACCAATCTGCACCGTTCTTCGGGAGAAATGCCATCCAGGATGACACGAACGGTGTCAGCTTCAGAAAGGGTGAGGCGCAACGCTTGACGAGCTTCCTTGACTGAAGAGACATAGGCTGCCAGAGACTCGCCCCTACCCTGCGACCGATAAAATCTGTCCATGACCATCCTCTCCCTGAGTCGAATGGGAAGAAACGACGAAAGTAACTCTCGATGGAACGAGTCCACCGAGGCATCACTGGCCAAGACAGAACTCAGCAACTCCCCAACGGGACCTCTACAATAAGGGAAAACCAGACGAAGCAAGTCCCCAGCCTGCATGCCGGGCATCTCACTAAGTCTGAGAAAGGCCACCAGAAACTTAAGAAGCTCCTCAGGATCCATCCCATCGATCACAGGGAGATTCTGGATCATGGGCGTGAGAGGGTTAGGCAGCTTGTGGTAGCTCAGCTGCAGAAGAGCAGGTGAACCCAAAGAAGCAGTAGGAACGGCAGCTGGAGCCGAACCACAAGCAACCTCAACTGAAACGCCTGCAGGCTCAGAAGGAGCCTCAGGCACAGTGAAAACCGTTGTCTCAGCCTGCGGCCTCGACACGTTAGGCGACAGTGTGAAAGCAGGCCGCTGACCCAGACCCGTAGGAGTCGTGGAACCGGAGAGTGCCTGAAAAATCTCATCCAGCCTAGACACACTCTCCAAGATCCACGCCCTTCCCGATGGTTCCAACCCCGGCGCCCGGTTGACCAGCCTTAAACGGGCCAGCAGATGCCCCAAACGTGCAAGGCGGCAGGCCCGGTCACGACCCACTGGAGGTTCCAACTGCAAATCCTCTAACACCCCTTCCCAATCTTCCACCTTCCGTTTACAAATTCCCAACTCATCACCAACCTCCAGCAGGTCAGACCAATCCACCGCCGTACCCGCGGACAACTGCTCCCGCAGCAACCTCCGGAGATTCAAAACATCCCCTTCCGGAGTCACACCCCGCGACCTCAATTCGAAAATCAACTCCTCCTTGACTAGGAGCGCAACATTCTGCAGATAGGCCATCTCGCAAAACAAAATTCTCAACAGTACACAAAAAACGACAACTCCAGGGTCCAAGACGAACTAAACCCTCAGCCTACCAAGCCACTGCCGACCACTCCAATCCACCCATGAAACCCTTCAACAAAGTAACCAAGCGGATTGCCTAGGTTTTTTTTTTTTTTTTTTTTTTTTTTTTTTTTTTTTTTTATACAAAGTTAAATGATTTATTTGGTTTTTAATTGTTTTTCTTTTTAAATAATTATTTATTTGTTTCTTTTTTTTTTTTTTTTTTTACGTAATACCAAGGCACCTTGACGGTAGGTCGGCCAACCATGGCCTACTAACTGGCAAACACCCACCGCCAACAACCTAGAGAGAATTAATTTTTTTTTTTTTTTTTTTTTTTTTTTTTTTTTTTATAGGCAACCACGCTCTGCTACCAATTGAGCCCCATCCCCCACCAAAGCTGGTAAGCGTGCCAACCGGGGGATGGCTCAAAACAAGTCGAGCGATGGGATCACGGGTGGCAGTTGGAGGGTCAAAATAACACTCGGCAGCTGAGCAAAACTAGTTTATTACCAAAAAATCAAAAAAATTAATTAATCAAAACGGCAGAAGGCCACAATAAAAAGAGGCAGAAGGCCGCAACAATAAATTAGCAGTTAAATAAATAACAAAACACACAAAAGCTACAAGAACAACAAACTCAACAAATACCAAAATTAACAAATTAACAACTACATGACCTATCTGCAGCCTAGCCTGAGACACCCCAAAACGTAAGAAAAATTTAATAGGCCCCAAATAAAAGTGAAGAAAATATAAAATTTTTGGTATCACCGATCACACCGGCAATTTGGCCCGCATCCCTTGATTCCACCGGGCCAGGGAGTAAGCCGGAATCCCTGGGCAGCTCCGAATTAAGTTAAGTAAAAGCACAATAATCCCCTTTTGGTGAGTTTAAAAATTAAACAATTAAAAAGAAAATCTAACACGGTACCGTTCGAGTAAAAATGCACTTCAAGACATCTATAATACAATGAACAAAAAATATAAATAACAATCACTAGGCCTAAACATATAAATAAATAACATAACTTAACCATAGGGACCTAACAACTATAAAATCTAAAAAGATATAACAACAAATAAAACTAATTAATTAATAACAAGGAATATAAACTAATTAAAAATAAATAACAATAAATATAAATAAAATAAATATTAACATCAAAAAATCTTGGGTATTTTAAAAGTTTTTCCCTCTTTAATAAAAAATAATTAAGTCCCCATGGCTGTTTCATAATTCACTGTCCAGGTTTTTAGTTTTTAGGCCTAGGCCACACCAAAAGTTCCGCAAACCTTTTTCTTCTTTTTTTTTTTTATCTATATTTTTTTTTTTTTTGTTTTTTTATAAATCACCCCCAGCTCAGCCGCCGGGAAAAGATGGAAAGAACTGACCTGAGGACTGAAGACTTCTACCCCCAAAGCTGTAGGGCGGGTAGCGGGCAACTCCAGGCTCCAACATGGTCCTCAGGCCAGGCTAGCAGTGGAGAATATCGAAGTTCCCCCGGACGGCGGGCTGAGGGCTGAAAGTCCCACTCAAGGACCCTGGAGTTTTAGTTTGTCTAGCCAAACATAACGAGATTCTGCAGGCAGCACAAGACAACTGACCAGACAGGCCAACCGGACAGAAGCTGCTGGAACACGGAACGAAACGGAACTGGGCCAACGGCTACCAACTACGCGAAACGCAGGGCAAAAACGAATCTCAGGCAGCCTGGCAGACAAAGACGAAAAAAAACGAAACTGTACCGGTCCAAGACCCGGTACAACTTAAGTAATACTTGCATGTGTTTGCGTACTAGTCGCACCAGTTTATATCACACTAAACTTATTCAACCATTAATTATCACTCTTGTTTGTATTTATGATATTGTACTCAGTATAGCACCTGCATGTTGCTGCGTACTAGTCATGTTAGTTTATATCAAATTAGTTATACCAAACTTGTTAACATACTTATTACTAATTAATTATTACTTTGCTGTATCATCGTCTATTGTATAGTTAAAATGATATATTCTTTAATCAGTCGTCTGTGCAATAACGTTTGTAAATGTAAAATGGTGTATACCGTATATGTACAAATAAATAAAACAAAATGATTATATATTTCAACTAAACTCTGTACAATTCATTGCCCCTTTCTAAATTTAAAGAACAAAAATCAAGGATGTACTGCTGGATAGTTGTCTATATAAAATTGATGATTTTCTTCAATGTAAATTGAGAAAACCATAACATTGTTAATAGGCTGTAGTCTTACATTAATTTATCTTTAGTTGTTATTCTTAAGAATTTATTATTTTGGCCATTCTGAATATATAATTTCATATGTCTATTATAATTTGTTGTACTCTGTATCATATGTTAAGATAAATAAGTTATGCATTTTTCAAATTTTTTTTCTCGAGAAACACAAATAATGGGCTAACTTTGAAAGTACTAAAAAAGTTTTTTTGGCAAAACATTTTTTATCTGCAAAAGGTTTTACCAAGAGGAAAATTAGGAAAATTTTTTCTTTAACTAAAATATAGCATTGTGGGTACTCAAATTGTGCGTACTTTTGTCCTGATTAACCCTCCAACTGATGACCAACGGCATAGCCGTTCATTAAACTGTTTGTAAACTGATAAAGACGGCACAGCCGTCGGTCATTTTTCCACTGTTATTTTACGCAAACGGCTTAAAATAGATAAAAGTAACTTAAACCAGTGTGATCCCCTGTTCATAAAGAACAGTTTCATATCATATAGTCTATATTTGCAAAATATTCTAACAGCTGATTTCGATTTTCAAAGGCCATGCACCTGTCTTGGCTGTCGGTGCGCGCAACTCTCTCGGCTGTCGACGCGTGCATCCGAGCGTGACAGCTGTTGCACACAAAGATGCACACAAAATTGTGCATATTACTACGCAGCTTACAGTTGTGTTTTGTGTTGTGTTTACTGTTTATTTAGTATGCTAATGTAGCAAGCAAGTCAAGAAGATGTACCACATGTACCAAATGAAAAGGGAAATGGTGGCCATTTACTTGAACATTTACCTGGGAAAAACGAACGGATTTGTGTTGTTTGTGCCAAAGACCCAATTGTAAAAAGAAAGAAAAGTGTATTCTGGTGTCCTAGCTGCAACTGTGGTATACATCCCACATGTTATCACAAGTTGGAGCACTATCCTAGGGCTACACATTCTGGGAGAAGGAAAAGGGCAGAATCCAGTGATTCGGACTAAAAAAAGTTGTACATAGTTTTAGTTTTTATGAAAAAACAAGGAATCTGTTGTAAATAAGTGTATATATGTAATAACATTTTTTATTCATCGTAAAATTGTGCATATTTAGTGTATTTGAAGTTTCTTTTTTGCTCAAGTGGTAAAAAAGTTAAAAACAGAAACTTGAAAAAAAAAGTTATTTTACAAACTTTTTTTTTCAACTTGATGTGAAAAATTTCTGAACAGAGGAAAGTTCAATTTTTATATATTTATGTATATCTACGGTTTATAACAAAGAAAATGATACGTATAACATAATACTTAGCTTGTAGGATGTATTTTTAAATAATTTTTTAAAATAATTATGCGCGTGGCAATAAAATGGCTTATCATTCTGGAAGTTTACTACTATCAGTTGGAGGGTTAAGAATATGTGCAGTTTAGAAATCGGACCATTATTAAGAGTGTTAACTTAGAACCGGAAAAGTGTGTATGTTAACAAAGTTACTTTTGTATAGGTTAGGTTTGTTTTTATAGGTAAGGTACGTTACACTCTGTTTAGTAAGGTTGGATTGGCTTTGATTACTTTTTAATAACTTAATCTTACCAAACCTAACTTTACCTTACCAAACCTAACAACCTTACTGAAACCAGCACATTTTCGGTTAATCATTGACCCTTAGCAAAACCCTTGCCATATTTGTGATAGCGATGTGATTCCACTTATTTTGAGTATCCACAACATTATATTCACACCAATAATGATCGATTTAGGAAAAACTAAATTGTTCCGTTTTCCCTCATTTTCACAATTTTCCAGGCTTTTCTCAAAAGAAAAAAAAATTTTGTACTTTCAAAGTAAGCCCATAATTTTTGTATTTTGAGAAAAAAAAACTTGAAAATGCAAAAGTGATATATTGAATAATTACCATTTTATTTTAGTAAATTACGTACATTATGAACGAACAAGAGATAGAAAGGCTTGATAAGTTACTTGACATAGTTTAAAAGGAAGAATCTAGGAACGTTTTTAATAATAAGTATTGTGAGAGTACTGTCTAAAAGACAGCATGCTCAACATCTGACATTAAAGTTGAGAGCTGACTTCCTGATGGTTAATTTAGGTTTAGAAAAATGCAAGTCAGAGAAAACTTCAAGGAGCCAAGTAGTTTTTCTTAACATCCTAAATAAAGAGCCACAGTGTGCCTATTTAAGATTTACAGTCAGAAATAGAGGCATATGCTAATCTTTAAAGCTAAAAATATCTTAGATTTTTAAAATATTCAACAATTAATAGGGCCTGTAGCCTCTTTATCTTGGGCTACTATTATTAAGTAAATTATAGATTTATCAATTAACTTACGAATATGATGAAATCGGGTTGATGGCAAATTTTGTTAAACTAATTCTGATAAAAACTTCGTTTAGTTGTTAACCTAATTAACAACAACCCAATAAATTACTTGCTCCAAGTCACTACTGTTTTCGTTCGTTTTCCCAAATCCAATTCCGTTTTCGTTGTACTCGTATGTGAGCCGTGTGGTAGTGTCAGTGTAGTACGCCTAACGCCTAATAAAAATTATATCAGGTGATGAGGGCCAACGAGGAACACTAATAATCGAAACCTTTCCTTTTTGAGCATTGGTAATAAATATACATAGAGTAACAACTATGGATATATCATATACCTTCTATTATACTATATAATAACATTTTATATCCACCACTATTTTGATTTTCCTGTTCCTGATGCTGGTAGACACTCTTTTGAGTGGACATTTGTAACTGCTTCCGACATTGTAAATAGATTTAAGCCTACAACCAGTGACTTTAACATGCCAACTGACTTCTTAAAAAGAATTGTACTGCCATAGCTCCACTTTTAGCTCAGTTAATCAATTCTTGTTTGCTGTGGGGTATCTTTCTAGAGATAATGAAAACCTCTAGAACTGTGTGCATATATAAGGAAAGCACTCTTGACGAGGTTTCCAGCTATAGGTCTATTAGCTTAATTTCTATACAGTCCTAAGTTTTTGAATCTGTAATGCTAAAACAACTGTGCTGTTATTTTGAGTTGCATCATCTCCTTTCCTTCAGTCACATTTTGTATGGCATCATCTTATGGGGCCACTCTCTCCAAATACATGAAATTTTGCTTTAAAAAAAAGGGTTTTAAGAATATTATGTAATGCAACTTACTGTGACCATAGATCTGGTATAATAGAAGGTCTATGGAATGCTATGACCACGGCAAACCATAACTGTATTTATAAAATATGAGATTTTGACTGTATATAATTTGTATATATTTAATTGCCTGTTAGCCATTGAGGATAATATCATCCCCTAATTAGCTGAAAAGAATGTGCACTCATACTTTAATATGCATGGTCCTGATCTTTTTATACCTACATGTAGGTACCTAGATGTAGGCTATCAAGGTTTCCAATTCTTTTCCCGTTGGAGGCTTGAGAATGTTTAATTTACTGCCTGTAAATGTTTTAGCATTGCCAATTTACAAATTTAGATCAGTACCTGGTTAAAAATTGACTTGTAAATAACACCTACTATAACTTGGATGAGTTCCTTAGCTCCAATCTTAGATGCACACGTTATGAATGTTTTTGCTTTGCTAATTCTCTGCCTGTGGCATGCAGTCTTTCTCATTTTGCTTGTTTTCTAGTTTCAATAATTATTGAATCACCAAGTGCATGTGTTGTGCATGATTATATCTTTTTCATTGTTCTTGTTAGACTGTTAATTTTAGTTAAAGCAAAGATTTTTTATTGCATGTGCTTTTATTAGGTAGCTTTTTATCTGTATTATGGACTAACCTATTGCTATGATATTGCTTAATGGCAACATAAAACCATTAAATGAGCAATCACGCATTGCTTGTCCTCATTCAACATCATCATGGATACTACCGTGTTAAATGTCTGGATTTATTAGTCCTCGTCTTAAAAGAGAACTGTGGTTCAAGTTAATCAATACAGCCAACAGAACCGGACAAACTCAACGTTGTTGGAATCCTACGATAAACTGTGGGTCCATCGACTGCCCTGACTATTATTTTACTAGTAGACTATTCTTCATGGATAGGCTTCCACGGTCGTCACTATCACTAACAAATTCTAGGTCTTCGGGGTTTGACCGCGTCAATGGGCTATGTACAATTTGTTAGTGATAGTAGACTATTATTTACAGTGTAGTTATTAATTGGCCATTTCTAAAAATAAACTAAATCTGTTATCCACTCTAAAGTACAGTATTTAGTTATTTACATCAGTATACATAGTAGTGTACGTTTGCATGCCTTTCATATTCAAATATGCTTGTTTTTGCTATGACGGTGCATAAAGACTAATATTTATATTTTTCTGTGGTCTGTGTCAATTGATTTTGAACGCTGACACTAGAAAGTGCTGCTATCTAGTAGAAAAAAATTGAGTTCATCAATATCTTGGGTGTCAGCTGATCCTTATATTCCGTGTGTTATGCTGATGGTTGGTTCAGTCGGATGTGTCGTGAATCGAGTCGTCTGCTGTCGTATTAATTAATTATTGTTTGGCGCGTCGTTATAGTTTTGTTAGTTAAGCAAAACTATACAACATTTGCATTGACCGTATGTGCTAATTTAATAGTGTATTCGTATCAAACTTGTGAGCTATTTTGTTATTAAAGTTCTGAATTCAGCTGTGATAATTTATTTTTAACTTTCAA
>JAQJVL010008129.1:0-20982 GCA_035578905.1 Stictocephala bisonia
TATGCACATCATTTTAAAGTGCTGGTCAAGTAAAGAAGTATGCCACAATCTGCAATTATGCCATAATCTGTAATTCAAAATGTTTATTTGTTATAAAATGGTTGAGTTTCAAAATTTTTAAACTGCAACCATTTTGTAACGGATAAAGCTTTTGAAGTGCATATTGCGGCATTCTTTTTTTTTTACCAGCCCTTTAAAATGATGTGCATATCAACCTATGCTTACATTAACATTTTTATAATGACTCCTCGTGGTCCATTCCCATACAAAAATAACAAGACAAAGAATATATCTTAAAGTAGATGTTTGTGTACAGTAATCATGTGTGAAGTTTTGTATCTTCATCTGATATCGTTACAATAAAATTAGGCCATTCTTGAACTTGTACACAAGATCACTATTGAAACTTTCGAGTGCCACTATTTTGTTTAGAATTAACCTTTTGAGGTCTAATTTGCGGCATGATTTTCTACTAATTAAGACCTTTAAAATGGTATGCACATCTACGCATGCTTACATTTAAGATTGTCCACCCTTATGGGTCATCCCCCTGAGGTGGTGAAGAGCTACTGTACTGATTGCATCAAAAAGTTCAATTTTATGCCCTATGCCACAGTACAAAGTTTTATGTTTGAATGTTTATGAGTACAGAAGATATTAGACAGTTCTAAGACTTTTCAGCAACCTATATAGTACATAGGAATTTTTAAATAGATTAACCACAAGACCCTACTATTGTATATGTAGAAAGTCAAGTTGGGCTCTATCACTTTAGCAGGATATTTTCTGTATCTTAGATCTATTGAAAACTTCTTTTTTTTAAATTTTATAATCTTAACACGATTGTTGATCTAACTAAAAAGTTAATAATAGGAAAGAAAATTACATTTTAGCTTTGTTTAAAATTTCATTTTAGAGTTCAACTATTGGCTTGGTAACTCTTGATGAAATGAAGGCTAAACAAGAAAATATAGTAAAAGAGAGAGAAAGAAAATTGGCTCAAAAACAGCTGGAAAAAGAGAGAGAACAACAAAGACAACTTGAAGCAAAGCAAGCTGAAAAGAATCGGCAAAAGAAACAGGTGTGTGTACATTAAATGATATCCTACCATCTAAAGATTTGTAACAAAATTAAAAAAAATCATGTATATTATTCAATTTATTTTGCATGTTTCTTTGCATCATCACGTTTAGTGAAAATATCTAGTGGTAGTGATATTTTACAACTAGATCATTGTGCTATGACTGTTAAAATATTTTGTTCTATAATAACGGGTCTTGAGTTATTCATAAATGTTCAGAGTAATAAATGAAAGGCCAAATGATTCGTAGTAGTTGTGTTGTTTTTGAAAACACATTGCAAGTTAACAAAATGGATTCAGTGAGAACATGAACAGGAAATATTTTTGTTTTTGTTTAGTCAGTTCTGATTGTGCTCTACAGTATGTATTTTATTTATTTACATTTTGTCATCTTCTATAATTATCTTATTAGTTTCTATTTTAAAGTTTTTTGGACACTTTGAAATAATATTGAATAACAACAGATTTAAAAATGGTACCAGGTAACTGGCACAAACTTCCTCCCTTTCCCTTTGTTATGTCAGATTGTTTAACCCTTTGACGCGGTAATTTATGTGTGCGCCTCAACCCTGTACGCGGTACTATTTTTATCAATCCGGTGAAAAAATGCATACGTTTGGAAAAACCTTTATATTTTCGCTTATTATTATCACATCATAATAATTTTGGTACTAAATTACATATATTTAAATGGTTTATAGTATTGTAATATTTTAAACAGGCTAAAACATATATAAAATTGTTTAAACATATATAAAACAGGATCGATGAGAAGGACTTCATCATCATCACTATCTTCTGAAATGATGTTTGGTGTAGATTGAAGTTGAGCAAAATCAACATTGTCACTATCACTTTCTTCAGAAAGGGAAGAATTGTCCATCCAGCGATCAATCTCACTATCCCGAGTTGTCATTTTAGTCAGTAAAACTACACTAATAACACACAACACGATAAAAACATTTATTTATTCAATCCACTTATAATAAAATAATAAACTAGCTAAACAACACGTTACGATAAACAACAACACACTTTGTTTACACCGGCCGCCATTACTGCAGACAGCTGTGAATGACCTGTTGAATATCGTCTCCTTACAGTAAAAATCAATATTGTTCCACAATCCAACGTTAGGAATACGATCATTGTAATGTCATAAACGTACTGCAGGAGTTCCCAATTCGTAAGAGTTCGTTATTGAGTCGCTAGTTAGCAACACTCGTCGGGATAACCGTGCGCGTTATATTAACGTCAAACCATATATAAAAGGTCATTGGACGGCGCGTCAATATAACGTCAAACCATGGCAAGGGGCTAAAAAATGAAAATTAAAGGATGTAAAAACACACCTAAACAAAAACAGATGTTCAATTAATTACATTTCTAAGGAATGTATAAATGAAACATTTATTATTTAAATAAAAAAAGTATAGAAAAAAAGTCTTCAAAAACAGCTGTTCAAGTAATCACATAGCCAGATTTTATGTAAACAACATTCAACAACTTGAATTGTGGCTTCTGGCCTTTGGCCTCTAGCCCCAACTTAGTGGAGTGATAAGTAAAATATTTTTCATTTTAATTTGCATCTTTACTGAAAATTTAATCAAAATTGTTAGAACAAAGCTTGAACGATTGCATTTAAAATGTTTTTGCCCGTAAAAAAATGTTATAACTAAAAAACTGGTCAAGTTAGAGACATGCGGTTTTTAGTAAAATAATTCACATCTTTCTTGAAAATTTAATCAAATCGTTAGAGCCGTTTTGGATAAATTTCCAGTTTTGTATTTTTTTCTCATAAAAATAAAAAAACTAAAATTTCAAAAAAGTGAAAAAATAGTCACGATATATATAATATACACATACATACCAAATTTCATAAAAATCTATTCATCCGTTTGGTCTCCAGCGAATTGCACACACACACACACACAGACAGACACAAAAATCTTTTCTTCAAAAAAACTTTTTTGGGTTCATTTTAGTAAGTCTAAAATGGATTTTTAGACTAACTTATAATAAAATCAACACTTAAAAAAGAAAAATCCGATAAAGAACAAAATAAATATGTATCCCTCCATTACAATGGACCGTTTACAAAAAGAGTTGGTAATAGATTTAAGAAATTCAATTTATCAGTAGCTTTTAAGAATTGTAATACTATGTCCAATATTTTACATCCGAATATTGAAAGTGAAGATAAATTCAATAATTCAGGCATATATAGGATTAACTGTAACGATTATAATATGTTATATAGGTCAGACTGTAAATTTTAGCAAAAGATATAAAAACCATGTCTCCGCTTTTAAAAACAAGAAACCTGAAAGATCTAATGTAGCTAAACACCTTCTGAATTGTAGCCACAGTTTGAATAAAATAGATGAAAATGTAGATATTCTAAAAGGTTGTAAGAAGGGTTGTTTTATGAATGCTTGGGAAGAGTTATTTATTTTTAAAGAAAAATGTAAGGATCGTGATAAATTAATGAATGAACAGGTTAATTTTGATTCCGAAATAGTTTTTAATAATGTATTTTCAGCAACTAAAAAGAACAGAAGTAACAGCCAATAGGGATTAACCAATAATAATATCACAGCAGCCGCCATTTTGACGATTCCAGCCAATGCGGTCACGTGATCATAGGCCTATAAATTGAGTTGTTGAACACCATTTTTCATTCTTTTGTGAATCCCTCTGGTCTGAGGAAGATGAGCGTGGTTCACCGAAATCGATCACCATAATATTTGTGCATTTTGTACTTGTATTGTAATATATTTGTGCATTTTGTGCTTATATTGTAATAAATTTGTGTTGTGTGACGTTTACTTGTACTGTATATGTACCAACACGTATTATGCTAATTAAAAAACTATTCATGCAAATCTAATAGAGACGTTTTTAATTAATTTTTTTTCCATCCTATCTCCATACATCTTATAGGGCACCTGTCCAGAGGGTCAAAACTTCGGTTACAGCCTTCAAAGCGCAGAGGCTCCATAATGTTTGCAAAAAGGCGGATGAGGAATTTCTCTCCGGCGCATTTATATATATATTTTTAATATTAATTTGCTAATAATACAAAGTAAAATGTCTTATAAGAGTTAACATCGAGTCTTATCTGCCAAATTCCTATCAAAAAACTATTCAAAAAAGTTGCTGTAAAAAATAATATGAATTAATATGTCATTGAAATTCAATCTTGGGTTTCATTTAGTGAAAAATCATAGCAAAAATAATAATTTTCCTCATTTATACTAAGCCATATTGTGGTATATATTTAAATAAAACTCACTTGTTTTGTTAAGTTCCATTTTTACGTTTTCCCAGGATATGCATTAGCATTATTGTGATTGTCCAAAAAAAATTGTTTATAAGTTAGTCTAAAAATCCATTTTAGACTAACTAAAATGAACCCAAAAAAGTTTTTTTGAAGAAAAGATTTTTGTGTCTGTCTGTGTGTTTGTGCAATTCGCTGGAGACCAAACGGATGAATAGATGTTTATGAAATTTGGTATGTAGAGTATGTGTATTGAGCCATTATATATATCGTGACTATTTTTTCACTTTTTTGAAATTTTATTTTTTTTATTTTTATGGGCAAAAAATACAAAACTTTTTTATAATTATAAAATATAATAATAATTATAATTTATATAGAATTATTAATATTATTATTACTGGAACACATTTTTAGAAATTGAAATAAAAATAGGCTATATTGCAATATTTTGCATCTTTCCCCACCTGTTGTGTTCCCACCTTCACAATCAAATTTAAATGATTTATTTTCCATTAAGTAGTTTACAATTACAATTGGCATCGTCATATTAAATATAAATAAGAGTAAAATCTAATATAATATAATAAGAATAAAAAATTATGGAACTAAGTCATACATAGAACAATCCAGATATTCATCTATTGAGTAAGAAGATTTAGATTTAAGCCATCTTGACAATGTTATCTTAAATTTCTTTACAGGCAGTGACCTTATGTTTAAAGGTAATTTATTAAATAATTTTACCTGTTGGTAATTAAAACTCTTTAATGACTTTTCTAATCTAACATTAGGTATAAATAAGTTATGCCTTTTCCTGGTATCATGTATTTGGTTGTTATTTTTAAATTTACCAATATTTTCTCTATCAGAAATCAGATTACTAAAAATATAAATACTAGCTACAGTCATTATATTAAAATTAGAAAAACTTTCCCTACAGGACTCACGTGAGGTTAAACCACAGCCTTTTTTTGCCACAAAAAAACTTTATGAGCAGAACTGGAATTTCCCCAAAGACGGATAACATAGCACAAATGAACACGTGAAAAACCAAAATAAGCCAATAAGAGTGTGTTTGAATTTACACAGTATTTCAGCTTTCTCAAAAGATATATTACTCTTGCCAATTTCTTGCAAACATGTTCAATATGGATATTCCAACTGAGTTTACTGTCCAAGGTAATACCCAGAAGTTTAACAGGTTTGAACAAAGATTCATTAGTATGATCTTAATGTTTTTTTAAAGAGAAAATAATATGTTCAGTTTTGTTATTATTGATTATTAGATTATTGACACAGTACCATAATTTTGCTGATTCCAAGCTTTGAGTGAGATGAAAATTAACTTTAGAAACACTATTATCGGAACAAATTAAGGTTGTATCATCTGCAAATAATATTGATGAGGTTGGTAAATTACAGCTAAAGTCATTTATGAATATTAGAAATAGGAAAGGGCCAAGGACTGAACCCTGTGGCACACCAGCAATGACATCTAAGTAATCTGATGACTTGTCGGTCTCAACTCTCTGCTTCCTGTTAACACTTTAGCCGAAACATGACCAGAAATACGTTATTGGAAACATCCGGTCATTTTGACCTTTTTATATAATTTTAAAGTTTTTTTGTATATTTCAGTTTTAAACCAAAGTATATTATTGTTCTACCAAGAGTAGACTGTTTTGAAATAAAACAAGATATTTATAGCAACATTTTCATTTAATTATATATACTAAATTATCATATAATGAAAACAGTTCTATGATAAAAACATACTGGACTAAAATATACTTTGTGGTTTGGATACAAAAAGTCTTACACACACCCCTTTGCACACTCAGTGCACACTCTTCTGCTACATTCAGCACAGATTGGTTCAGAGCACTTTATACACTTATGGCCGGCTTTCCTTTCTTTGTATGCTGGACATTTGCGGCATGTTTTTCTTTTTTGTAGCTTATCATCTGGCACTACTTCCCTCTGAACTGCTGGTTGTTCTTCTTCATTGAGTGCTTTTTTGATGACTTGTTGTACATCTCGAGGAAGGTTTGCAATTGATAGACGCTTCCTCAAATGCGGCTCAATTAGCTCCTTTGACAATTCCTTTATAAACTCGTACCTTGTGATGACAGGTGAGTCCCGGTAGCTCATAAAGAGAATTTATGAATTTACAGTGCATACATTTAAAATTCTGTAAAATATGGCAAGCGGCCACCGACGAGTTCTTCTGTTGGAGACGTAGATTGCACATTTCATGTCTAATAAATCTACACCACACTTGGTTTCATTATATGTGCAGATAATCTCAGGCGTTTGTTTATCTACATTTACAGCTGCAGAGTGGTGCATACTAGAGATCAACACAACTGCCTCATTTTTCTTAGGTACGTAGGAAACCATTGTGAACTGGTTGTGGAACACATGAATTGATGAACCAGGTAGCCGTCTTTTGTTTGCTAGCATCTCTTTTGGGATGACAAGTTTGTCTTTTCTCAAAGTCCCTACTTGTGTCAACCCATTTCGACTCAGTACATCAATGGACTCAATTGATGTAAAATAATTGTCGGTCGTCACGTTCCGATTAGTCTTTACAATTGGCTTACATAAACGTACTACAGTTTGTGTGGGCTTCTGTAGTTCTAACTCTTGTCGTGTTAGTCCTACTCCATCTGAATTTTTCCTGTATATATATATATACACGTTGAAGAGGTAAGACGTTTTGGCATCACATAAGCATTGCACTTTCACACCATACTTGTGTGGTTTTTTGGCATATATACCTTGAACGAACAATGTCCGCGAAACGGAACCAACATTTCGTCGATCGTTACATACTCAGTTAGGCAATAGGCCTTTTGTGAATTATTCACAAACTTGGAAAACAAATCTGATATCGCTGCTGCTTTATCCGTGGTTCTTCGCTCCATCCGTGTGTTGCTGTCATCAAATCTGAGGCAGGATGTGAGTATTTCAAAGCGTTTGAAGGACATTGTGGCAGTAAAGTAGGGTCGGCTGGTAACATCTTTTGAAAAAAGAGAGGTCATATCCTCTCTGCTAGTCTTCAAAATACTTGACAATAACTGCAAACCAATATAAGCATTGATTTCTACAGAGTCTGTAGCTCGATAATTTAATTTATTAGTTGATTCTCTCAAAGAGTTTCTTTTTGTTTCAATCTTTTGGTTAGTATACAATACTATTGAATCGACCATAGTTTTGTCAATAGCAATTCCCAAACTGTTACCTTAGTAGGCCTGTTACCCAGTGCTCTTGACACTTGAGTTAGACCAGGCAGTCCTCCTCGAACAATGTTTGTACTCGGGGTACGAACATTCACTGGTGGCTGGGTAGTAGCCCACCAATAAGGTGGTCCTAACTCATGTTTTCTCATTCTACTAAATACTAAATCTTCATCTGGCTCACCTTGGTTTCCTTCTTCTGTATTTACCTCTTCATCACAAACGTCACTTTCTTGAGTGCTGGGGCCTTCCTCACGCTCTTCATCAGTTGGTAACACATAGTCAGGGTCGGCGTCTGTGTCGTCTGTACCTTCACTTTCACTTTCAGGTTCATCAAATACTTCATTGAGCATTGAACTCATTCTCAAAGTAAAATTGTCCTCTAAAATATTGAGTTCACGTACAGGCCTGTTGCCAGTCCCACGAGATGTTGTTGGCGGAAGATCCATTGTAAAATAATAAAAAAACTATGAACTAAAATAACAATATTTACAAGAAATAAAATATGATCACTAATATAAGTTCAGTGAAATGTAAATAATAAAAAAAAACCATGAACTAAAATAACAATATTTACAAGAAATAAAATATGATCACTAATATAAGTTCAGTGAAATGTAACATAACCCTAAACATCCGGTAACTTTGACCAACGCACAACTCACGTTACTCGAAACACCTGGTCAAAATGACCGAACCAGTGTCTAATAAACAAATAATTCACTCCACTACTGCAGACGTACTGAGCAAAAACCGGTCAAACAGCCACGGGAGAAGGTGGGGGAAAGGTACTGAGGAGCTCAGATCAGTGAGTCACCCCAGTGCTGCCAATATTGATAAATAATTTATCCCTCCGGTCAAAATGACCGGTGTTTCGGTTAAAGTGTTAATCAAGTAACTTTCAATTAGACTTAGTTCTTTGCCTCTAACTCCATAGTATTCAAGTTTCTTACACAAAATAGTATGTGAAACAAAATCAAAGGCCTTGCATAGATCTATCAAGATAGATCCTATAACTAACATATCTTCGAAACCTTTTATGATAACATCAACCAAACTTTCCACAGCTATTGAAGTAGAACATTTAGGTCTGAACCCATACTGATGTGCATATATCAACTGATTTCTTTCAAAATAACAATGTAATTGGTCCATTATACATGATTCAATTACTTTACTAATTACAGGGACTGTTGCTATTGGGCGGTAATTCTCAGCCAGGTAATAGCATCATAGTAATCTTGTTAGTTCTCAGTACTTCTTCTTTTTAACTTTAACCCTATGTTGTAGGATGGTAAAGAACTTTTCATTTCGGCAACTGGTTTTCTCAATGTTTTACTATAGAAAGGTTCTCAGAACTATCCCTTGCCTGTGAAAAAGAACTGTTGAATGAATATTACAATCCTACAATCAGTTTTTAGTCTGAATCGTTTGACATTAAGATGTAAATTGCAAAAAGTTAAGATTGTGCGTAGAAATACACATACTAAAGTCCGATTAGTTTTTAGATACAAGCATTATCTTTTGATATGGAAGAGGACGAGGATGGTGTAAATGAAGAAGAAGAAGAAGAAGATGCTGAAGAATCTGACAAAGAAGAGTCTGCTATTTGTGTAAAAAAGATTAGGAAAAATCCTGATGTTGATACAAGCTTTCTACCTGACAGAGAAAGAGAAGAAGAAGAGAACCGTCTAAGAGAAGAACTGAGACAGGTAACACGTATGGATATAATCCTTAGCATTTTTGGCCACCCATAATAGCCTAGTTAACAATAGGATGTACTCTGCAGGATAAAACTGCCGTTTTTTTGTCCAGTTGACATTTCATGCTATTGTTAAACCATTTGAAAATTGCATGCAGAAATATTTTAGATTTGTCCTCACACTGTTGCACAATGAAATATTTTGCTTTGGAGCGTGGAAACTTGATAAACAAACAAGCTTCTGATCAGCTGTTATAGCTGAGATGGAACATGTTAGATTACAGTTTAGTGCACACCCCCCCAAAAAAGGGGGTCTTAGGGCAGTTGGAAAAATAGACAAACTAAAAACAACTGACTAATTTGTTGATAACTTCAATGTTTAATATTGTTCATGCATTCTAGCAGTATTTTAAGTTGAATATTTTGTCTATTTAATAATCTGCTCTATATTTTGTTGATTTTTTCATATTTTTGCATTTATTTTGTGTCTCATTGAATATTTTGTCTGTGTAATAACCTGATCTATGCTCTGTTGATTTTTTCATATTTTGCATTTATTTTTGTATGTTATTGAGTACTTGGTCTATTAAATAACTTAGTCTGTGTTTTGTTGACTGATTTCATATTTTGCATTTCTCTTGTATTTCATATTGTGTATTATATTTTGTATAATTATGTTATGTGTGATAGTTTTTAAAGAACTTTTTACTTTCAACATTAATCTTTAGTATCTAGCATGTAGTATTAAGTCTTTTCTGATCTACTATGGGTTAAGAAAAAAAAAATTGTTTTAGATGTAGGCTAAGTTAGTAAGTACATCTGAAGACGGCAGGAGTTTATTATACCTGTCGAAATGTTGTGTTTGTTTCTTTAACACTCAAAGCATAGGAAATCTTAAAATATTATCTATATATCACGTATTTTAATGATTGCAATATCTACATTTACGTCATTGCAATTTATTCTGCTCATAGCACTTCAAGCCCATTTTGTTTGGTGGTATGAATTATTGGTTACCACATAGGAAGTTATTTCCCAGATAGTATTTCCGGCTGCACCTAGCAGATAATTTTATGTTTAACAAATTCTTTCTGGCCAATGATTTTCTTATAATATGATTATGCAATATGTTTTCTGTCTAGGAATGGGCAGCCAAACAATCCACTCTGAAAGAGGAAGAAATAGAAATAACGTTCAGTTACTGGGATGGTTCAGGCCATAGGAAGACTGTTCGTATGAAGAAAGGTCTGTGACTGTTATTTAGTATTATTTTTATGCTATTTTATAATTTATTAATATAGCAAAATAATACATTCCCTCTTCCATTTTCCATTCCTGGTAGGAACTTTCTGAATTAGAGAAATGGAAATATGTCAGTTTGCACTGTTATAATTTTTCATTGTTGGGTAATGGCACAGAGAAGGAAGAAGCAGGTCGTTTTCTTACAGCCGCTGTGAATGCCTCAGTGGCAGTTAGAATTTATGCCAGTATTCAGCGCTGGTATATAAAAATGCACATACAATTTGTCCCCTCCACCAGAGTCTGCTGTCAATGTTTGAAGTGAATTTGAAACAGGAGGGAATAAGAGAGAACGAAGAAAGGGGTTTGGATGTGATAGAAGAGAGAGGGACTGACAATGGTGCTACCTCCCATCACAGTAGTCTGCCATCCATTGTCCATTATGCTCCTTGCTAAAATCAGTTCCTATAGGACAACCATATACAGTTAACTTTGAATTACTTGAGTCATGTTTTTCTAAACTCCATCTTAACCAAAACATTTTCTTTCTAGTAACAAAATCTGCCATGTTTTTATCTTTTTCGTTTCTTAAAGTTTATCTGCCATAATAAATAATTGCAGAACTTAAATTACGAAAAGTGTTTATTTTTAGAGACCTTTCATTTTATATCGCAACATGACATAGGTTGATGTTAAATCATTTTTACCTAACCCTATTTTTATAGTAAAATACTATTTTGTAAGCCATTTTAAAATCATCAGAGATGTGCTAAAGCATTAAATAGGAAAAATATTTGTTATTCAGATATTAAGGTGTCATATATGCCTTAAGTTTGATATGCAACATGACATTGGTTGCTATTTAAATTTTTTAACGTATACCAGCAGTTTTGAATTTTTCATATGTTAAGAAAATTTTTCAATTTTGAAAAATGGAAAGTTAAAGGACTATCCATGTTATCTGAAGATTGTGTCATTATTAGCATTGGGTAACAATTTGATGTCCCTCCGATTAACGTAAGAGTTACAATAACATAAACTCTAAAAACCAAAATTATTTACATTTTGGGCCAACCTGCCTCTAGAGGTAAGAATAATTTGAATAGTTTTGTTATGATAAGGCTTTAAAAACCTTTAAAATGAGGTGTAACACAACGTATGTTTACATTTGAAAATTTCTCAAAATACAAAAAGTGCTATTTTGGGCAAACAACAGGGTTGAATTCTTTGGGATTGAAAATGTGACCTGCGCGAGAGAGGGGAAGAGGAAGAAGGCAGAGTGGAGTGAGAGGGAGGGAAGCACTGAGCCGGCATGTTTTGTGGGCACAGACGACAGACAACTCTGTCAACTTCACTCAACCACCATCCACTTACACATTAATAGGAACGCAGTCTATTAACTATTATCTAAATTAACTAATACCATAATATTAATATTAGTAGTTACATAACCTATAGCTTTAATCTAAAAATTGCAAAATATTTTAAACGTAGTTCTCTTATATAATTTTTTTCAATCAATATTTTCCTGTTATTAACTGATTTTCTCCAGCGAAAATTTAGCTGGTGTAAAACCTTACCTAACGACTATTTACTCTCTGTAAAATTATTTTTTTCTTTCAGGACTGGCAATAGTTTTACTGTAGGTCGTTCCCCTTTAATTTAATGGAACTCATTAATTAGCGGACCTTTTTTCCGGAGACCCGAGCTGCCTGCTTGCCTCATACAGTCACGATTAGTATCGGTCCTATTACCCTTCATCTACCTGTCCCAGGCTGAAGAGGCCCTAGTGCCTATAACAGCCGTAGCTCCCAGCTACACCTTCACGATCCTGGTCCCTTTAATTAGCCTAACTACACACAAATCAAAGTCATCTAGTTCAGTTTTATTCTATGCCTATTTTTGTTTGTAGTATTAAACTGAGTTCCAGTCCTAACGATTATGTTTTCTGCAATTATTCTCTTAACAGACGCCAGTGATATACCTGTGGCTTCTGCTACACTACGTTGAACCTGTTAAAATGTATTGCAGCAGTTTCATAAACTTGTACACATTAACAATAATTTCTCAACTTTGACTATCCAATAGTTTTCATCCACCAATTAGTTTACGATGATGCTTAGCTTCCATTTTATCACAAATATATACACCAATCAAACAACCACTACTGTATTGTTTGTATAAACACTAGACTACAAACAACAACAATATGGGCACGTGAATGCTAGTTATAGGGACTATGGAGCGACACGGCACTGACGGCTGACAGTAGTGAACTGAGTCAGCTGCTACCCCCACTTGTACATTTCCTCACTGGTCTACTGCTCACCTTCGGCCCAAGGCTCATGCTACACCTGCCCAGTTGTACTTTAAATGATACTTTGACGCGGTCATTACCGGAAACTTTAGTTATTAGAGGACTAAATAGTCCTAACTTCGCCACATTAATAAAGGCTTTCTTTATTTCATTTCAAGCTTTGATAGGACAGCCTCCTTTTGAGTTTGAACAGCTTAGCTGAGTATGTAAGGTTCGCAAAACTCTTATTTTATCACTGATCAATAGATTTCTCTTGTGTCAAGATTTAATAACATTAGTTATGTAAGTATTTTATTTCTAAACCGAATCTGTTCAATAATTAGATTATATTGACTTTAATCTGATATTTCTATGATAGGTAATTCTGTGTACCAGTTTCTGCAGAGGTGCTTGGAGATTCTCCGTAAGGAGTTCAGTGAACTGAAGACAGTAATGGCAGACCAGTTGATGTACGTTAAGGAGGATTTAATTCTGCCTCACCACTACACATTCTATGACTTCATTGTGACCAAGGTCAGTAGAGACTTGTATGGTAGTCACCTAGCTACCTAGTTTATAAATCATCAAGTTACCCGTTGGGAAATGTTACTTAAAAAGTATGAGATTTCAATTTTATAATTACCACAACGTTATGAGATTTCTGTAGACCACAACAACCTTTTGCCATAACCTCATCCTCCTGTTTAGCTTCTAGCTTCATTGACCTTGGTTAATCTTTCAGTAGGATTCAAATATATCAGTGTTTTTTAACTTCTTCATCCCCAAATATATAATTATATGACCTGGACCACTTGACTAATAGAACTATAAAAGGATTCAAGCACAAATAGTTTATCAGAATATGAATGAATCACAGGCATATTTTGTGTTTTGCCATAGATGTTTTCAATGCCAGATTGACCCTAGATTTATTTTCAAGGTACTTACCTGATTGAACAATGAACCTAATTCAAATTTACATTAAACTCATGTAAAAACGTAGGTTTCTAACTTATATAAAATTAAGTTAGGTAGTTGTTTTAAAATATGGGTCTAGAGTCGTAGATTGTACTGTTGCCACTGTATATGCAATATGGAATTTTGTGTACAGTATTCAAAACTTCAGTACTACATTTTCATTAATAAATAAATACCATCATCAGAGGATTGGCAATACCACCGTACGTATATGGGCAGATATGTGTATGTACCCTTCCTGCCTACCCATACCTGTACAATGGCTGATGGTCCTCTCGCCCACCCATATATGTAAAGTGGCTGATGACCCTTCTTCCCGCCTATACTTGCACAGATATTGTTGATTCTCTGTTGATCTCTGACATATAGTTCCCACCCATATATGTCCAATGGCTGATGATAATATAGTTCCCGTCATAGGTATGTGGTTTATATGGTTATTCATGCCACATAAACAAGATTTAAAGGAATCAGAAGAAAATGTTAAGTTTTTGAAAATGCATTTACTTGTTTGTATTTGATTATAATTCTATATAATAAATATGAAAGGAAAGCAGCATACCTGATAAACTTGGTAGACTGGTACACTGTAGATAGACATAATCACATAATAAAGAATTGAATAGTAAAATATTTCAGGGCCACTGGCCTCTTCTTCAGTGGCCCCGAAATATTTCACTATTCAATTCTTTGTTATGTGATTGTATCTATCTACAGTGCACCAGTCTACCAAGTTTATCAGGTATGCTGCTTTCCTTTCCTTTCATTACTACTGAAATAAATTCTAGGCCTAGTGCTCCAAATTTAACCTGTATATAATATGTTTCTTTGCAATTACGAAAAAATCTTTTATTTGGTGTTCCACTAAATAAGTCCATCCTTCCCTTGTCAATTTCTACATTAATTACTCAGATTATGTAACGCTAGAACATGTACATTTAGTTACTCTGAACTAAACCTGAAATTATTTCTTGAAGCAGGTTATCATTCATTTTCCTCAGTTTTTATTTGTTTGTAAAGTGATTTATAAAAATATTAGTTCTATTCATAATGCATTTGAATAGAACTGTGAAGTAATGATTTACTTTAAATTTGTGACGAGTTCTTAAATACAAACTTGCAATAATTTTAATGTATCATTTAAATTGATTCAACCGTATTGCATTATCTTAGTTAGGGTAAAAATAAGTTAATATTTCTTTCAGATTATTATTTATTTTTCTGAAATAATAGCTTAATTATTTTTAGTTCAAATAAACCTATGATGCAGTTTAATAAAATTACTTTCTAGAAAAAGTAATTGTTTAGTGTTATGTGTAACATTTTGCTTCCAAAAAGATCTATATATCTTTCATATAATGAAAAATGTGATTTTTTATCCCTAGTGTAAACAATTATCAGACATAACATGCAATATACAGCTTTGGCACCTGTCTTTTAAGTTTTGAAAGTAGAATATACTCATTTTGGGGCCAAAAAAATTATACATAAGGTTTTAATTAATTTGAAAATGTAATCTTCAATTTTGTTCTATCATTTGGTAGCTCATGACTATTCGGGCCAGCTATCATGAAATTAAAAAAGATAATGTTGAATAAATAAGTTGTTCCAAAATCAGCTGTTATAAAATATATATAATGAAGTGACATACCCACAATGGAGCTATAACTTAAATATTGACAGGACAGTTGTGCTGGGCGAGTGGTTCGAGCTTGCGCATCAATGGATTTCCCTCTCCGACAGTTGTACATCCATGTTAATAAATCAACATCTCAGATAGAAAAAAATCAGCTGTCTAAATCTAAATCAAATCTTAAAAACATGTTTTATTATTTAAATGATTGTTTACATTTTTCTTGTGGCAAGTAACCACTAAGTTATTGTTAAATCACAATATAGAAGATGCACTATTATTAATTGTTGTTTTTACTATCTCGATCTTTATTCCAGTGTTTTATCTTTATTACTTTGTAAACGTTGACACATCCACACAACTTCCATCCAGCAAACTATATAAGCAGCCAACTAAATCATATGTAAGGTTAGATTTTGAACAGACTAGAGAAAAGACCTAGTAGAACTATGGTGGAGGATATTCACTATCTCGCTTGCACTACCTCTCCTACATGCCTAGCACCATGGCCCGGTCTGTACATGTGTTAATTGAGTAGTTTTAATCATAGAAGGCATTGTGCTGATCAAGCCTTCACTTTTGATTTGATTATTGCTACATAGTTTTGACTGGCCAAATAAAAGCCTGCAGTTAAGGATCTCTGTGTTCATATAGTTTCACTTTCTTCCTATTTTATTCAGTTGATTTGTGTGTCTCTTACAATATTGATTGATTTTAATTTACTTGATAGATATTTTTAACCAAAGTGATTTTATATAGCAATTTTAACAAGAGGCTTGTATTTACTCTTTGTTGACTTTGCTGAATAAACAAGCAGTCGCCAGTTACTTCAGGCCTTTATGCTTTCTGGATTGACTTCCTACCACGTTAGGGAAGATTATTCAGGGCTTGCCAGTACTTTAAAATATGTTTGATAATACCTAGACTTTTTTATATTAAGAGATTAATCTATATGAATTTGATTCAGGCTCGAGGTAAAAGTGGACCCCTTTTTACGTTTGATGTCCATGATGATGTCCGAATGGTCAGTGACGCAAGTGTTGAGAAGGAAGAATCACATGCAGGCAAAGTACTCCTTCGCAGCTGGTATGAACGTAACAAGCATATATTTCCAGCCAGCCGCTGGGAACCGTATGACCCCACAAAGACATATGAGAAGTACACGATTAAAGACAAAGCTGCAAAAAAATAATGATATTTAATGTTGTATTTCCCCAAGTTGTAGGCTAAAGATTTAACATCTATCTTTTGCCACCTCTACCGTTTGTTGGTACTGGGGATGACTTGTGTAAAGAAAACAAATGTTTCTTATAAATTTGTGTGCAGTGTGATACTTAGTTAAAAATGTGTAACTTATAAGTTTAAAATTATGTCAAAAAGTTACTTTAGTAAAAGTATCGTCAAAATTGTGTTGCTAGAAATCCAAACATTTCTCTATTTTTAATCTACAATAGATAAACTAATCCTGTGCACTAATAGCACCAGTAATGCTGGTTGTGTTATATGTATGAGGGTCATTCTGTAAGATATGGCAGTATTGTTTATGGCGACAAATTGCCTATCCACTTGGATTTTTTTTACTGTTAACCTATACAGAGTTGAAGTTGTTTGGTATTATAAATGACTCTGTAATAGTGATATGTATTTCAATTTTGTTTGTTTTTTTAGTCAAAATAACTTGTATGATATGTTATCCAATGCAATATTTGTTAGTATATTATTACTATACAAGTAACATACCTCTTTTGAATCAATAAAAATGTATTTCCTAAATGAAGATGGTGTTGAAATCTTATAAATGGATTTATTTGTTGGCATTTTATATAAATGATTGTTTCTATAGATATGCAAAGCTTTAGACAACAACAAATTTGACTCGCCATTCAAAGCCAAGGCCATGCTTTATTGGAGTAGTTCTTATCTCTTTGTCCATCTTCATTCTTATGCACCTGGCTTTCTTCGTTTGATCTCTCAAGGTCTTCTTGGGTTTTGTCTCTAGTTGAAGTACTCCTTGGTCTGTTTTGCTGAACGCTATTACAGTTTTCAATGCATTTAGTAATGAGTTAAGTATTGATGCCAGCGTGGTGGCTCAGTGGCTATGGCTTTAGACTGCGGAGGGCAAGGTCCAAGGTTCGAATCCCCACTGAGCAAACGGTCGGCACTTCGCTGAATAAAGATCACACACAGGCCTGTAGGCCCATGTGAACTAGTGAGTGAAGTTTTTAACAAAGCCTTCTTATATTTGGTTGGTCCATGTTTTAACTTGCCGAGAGAATTTGGTAAGATAACCGATACTCTCAAAGTATGTGCATATTCTCACATAATATTATTCGTCCTATTTTTAGTGTCTGTAAACATTTTTGACGGCTTCTATTTAGTTTTGTTAATTTTCAACCCATTCACTGTCTGTTTTTTGTGAGCCAAGAGTTCTTCTCAAGATTTCATTACTTCTTTTTTAAATGTTTTGTAACAATGTGTTATTGAAGTAACAATGCATCTCGAGTACTATTATTGTTATTTATCTCTAAGACGCCTATCGTAGAGATATGGGCGAATATGAAGCGTGAATGTGTATGATGAGTGTAGATGAACGAGTGTAGTTGTTGTTTCTATCTGACTTAGACTTAGCTCAGAAAGGACTATTTATTAATAGCCCAACAACCAGGGCAACTATGGGACCTACAGCTTTATGAGGAATCCGAACCACGTAATGTTGGTCTGATTTTCAGCTAGCTGACAAGCCTGACACTCAGTTCTCTTCCTTTCACAACATCTGAAACTTTGACTAACATTCAAGATGGACACCCCAGACTTCTCTAGTAGTGTTCACGTTGATGGCAACCATTGAGTGGACGCCGTGTCTGTATTAAGAGGACCGAACATGGAACCTATTGCCTACAATCTCCGAGACACTGTTCCCAAGTAGCTGGGTTACTGTACAGCGCCGACTAATGACATTATCCTGATGTCTTACTTGGTCGTCTGCTAAAGGGTATTTTCACTCTGTATTAGAGTACTCTATACGTAGTTTATTTGAACTTTATTAATTGTGAAGTGCATAATATTAAAGTCAAATAAACTAAGAGTAAATTGTTTTCAATAACCCTTTCGCTTCCGACGTCCGACGTTATGTGGTATTTGCGAAGACTTCCAAGGTCCTTTTTGGTGAAAATGCATTGTTTTAAGAAATATGCTATATATTTTTTATTTATGAATGGAATTGAATGATTTTTGTTTTGTTTTTTTGTCATTAAATTCTCTATAAATATAATTGATAAAGTAATATTTATTAGTTAAAAAATGTTTATTTATATGTATATACATGTATAAATAATTTTTAATTTTTTTTATTTTTGTAGTTTGAACTAACCTACAGTGCACAAAAAAAATCTTAGAACATTTTCAAGATATACATTTTAAAGATAATCTTGTTGCTAACATGCTTACAAATTTGTATGGTCTTACCTTTAAAAATGTCTGTTGTAGAATTTTTTTTTGAACATGTTGTTTGGAATTTTCGCCCAATTTCTACACTAATGGGCGATCGTTCTCGTTTTCGACTACCGTTACTCATATTTACACTTCGATATAAACACTAAACAAACTATAAAGAAGCAAATACTAATTATGAAATAAATAAAACACTCTAAAAAACAACTAAAAGTAATACGCAACACAGCTGACATCAAACGGACACATATGCTAAAGGTTAGCAGTAAACTACTGATTCAGAACAACAACAAGTTGTAAGTCACAGACGTTCAAATTCAAAGATGCGTAAAATTAAAGTTATTAGTCCAAAGACGATAAAACCTAATTTCTAGTGTAACCTGAATGTTTATGCATACGTTGCTATAGTTTCATGATAATCGGACGAATTTAAGCTGAAAAACTGAAAAAAAATTTTCCGCGGACGTCCAATATATCGGACGTTGGAAGTTTTCGAAAAAACCATGACGTCCGATATATCGGACGTCGGAAGCGAAAGGGTTAAATTTTAATTATGAGCAAACTTGCAAAAGTGGATTTTATTATTTCAGATGAGATTGTTTAATTAATTTCTTTAGCTTGTCTGTTTTCCTAATCATTTTCTGTCAATTAGTAATTATAGAAATAAGGAATCAGTTTAAGTAAATAGTTACATATAATACCATTGATTTTATACACAAATAGATTTACCATCCTATGTTAAATTTTAGGTTCAAATTATCAGCTGTTTTTGTGGTCCATTGTGGAGCGCTAGTTTAGTCCCACATAAACCTAACACAGTTTAAACCAGCTGTGCCTCACTAACTAACAAAATTACAGGCACAAATATTCCTATTAGATGGAATATCTATTGCAGTTTTATATAATCAATGATAATACACATTTCCATAGAAACTAAACTGCCCTTTGGCTCAGAGACATTAATCACATTTAGATTATGGTTTGTATAGGTAAGACAGATTGTGATTTCAGGGCTCATATCTGATATTCATATTTGATATAACGAAATGTACATTTATATTACAATGTGTTTACATGTAATTCACAATACATAGCAATAATATACCTTATTAATAAAAAAATGTTAATTTCATTTGCTGTTCTTGGTTGTTTCCAATACAGAAAAGTTCTATCCTAAAAATTTCCTGTAATTTGGGAGAAAATTAATTTTCCTCCTGATTCCGTCCTGAACCTGAAAATGTC
The DNA here is from genome assembly GCA_035578905.1 of Stictocephala bisonia. Lineage (NCBI taxonomy): Eukaryota > Metazoa > Arthropoda > Insecta > Hemiptera > Membracidae > Stictocephala > Stictocephala bisonia. The sequence goes on from JAQJVL010008129.1 coordinate 20,144, forward strand.
CTCCCGTTCATTTCTAAAAAAGTAACTTAAAACTGTAACAAATGTTTCTTTAATTAATTAGTGTAACTTAACCCTAGATTACTTAAGTGAATTTTTTGTAACACAATCACTTAAGTATCGTAATTTTTACTACTACTCTTCCTTTTTTTTTTTGTTAATACTTGAACACCTGTTTTTCGACAATAAAATTTATTAATCTGTTTAATAGTATTCCTTTGAGCCATAATATATTTATTTAACTTAAAATGTATGCTAATAATTAAATAAAAAATGTAAAACCAAAGACACATTTTTACTGAAAATTAAAAACTACAGGTTAAAAAAAAATTATAAATAAGAAAAAAAAATATTTATTCAAAATCAAAACATATTTATGGTAAATACATAACTTTTCAAACAATAAATGGCCAAAATAAAAAGATTTTAATGTAAAAGTAGTTATTAGGTGGATTGATGAAAATTGTGTAAATGTTCTTGTTACTTGAAACAGTCAATAGTTTTTATCACACTCCAAACATGTAATTGCCCTGTGATGTCCACATATAGCTTGTTTACAATGTCCACAATAGTTAGTTGTCATTCTACGAAGGGCTGGTGGGCAATAAAAACACATTTTCCTGGCACCTTGGAGCTTCTACAGTTTCCGTAATTCCAAGGCACTCATAAATTGCGGTTTTTGTGTTCCTTCTCATATTAGGTGTTTCCAGACGAAATTGCAACTGAGGTTCTGTGAGTTATACTCACAGAGAAGGTACAGAGAGAGAAGGTACAGTTCCTTCATATACTCCTTTCTTACAAGTGGTTTGTTACCCAGTCGTAGATTATTCATACAATAAATC
>JAQJVL010008130.1:0-20976 GCA_035578905.1 Stictocephala bisonia
TGAGTTCACATTAAAGCTGAGACTATCTGCAGACACCCGGGCGACAAGCTTTTCCCAAGGTTGGAATCGCCCGCCGTCAGGCTCAAAATAGAAATATCTTCCCCTCCCACAATTAGCGAAGGCGGAGAGGTGGCCAACTCTCCGATTTATGACCAGTAAACATTTCATTGGACCCTGTTCAACTAAGAATGTAACAAGAGAATGTGCAAGTAAGGTATAGAGATTAAACAATGAATGTGTTGCATCCAAGGTGATATGGCTCAGTTGGATTCCAATCAGAGGCAAACAAATGTTGTATTGGAATAGCCAATGAGGCTAAACTTTTCATTAATTTGTCAATTAGTTTTTCAGTAATGATATTTTCTAAGCTAATGTTGGCCTTTCATAATAAAATCCACCTCTCTCCTGTTGGTCCTTATTCAGCACCGGGTCTCAGCAAATGATATCCAGGGCATTAGTACAATACTGTAGTCGGAAACTTAACATCCAATAATGGTATACATTAACTCAGGTAATTGTATATACGTTTTTATACACTATAGACTCCATATAAACAATTCGTAAAAAAGTTTTAATTTTAATTATAATAATTGATTACTCATAAAAGTAAGGAAATTATCTCGTTACAATAGTTTTATCTCGCCGACTAGAGCTAACATACCAAAACAGTTAGTAAGCCTATAGTTAAATTTCTTTCACTCATGATTCACAAATTTATATTTTGAATTGTATATTCAAGGATTCTCCCTTGAACTATTTAATAAGGTGACCAAATACACACAAGATAAACAAATATAAAATGGCCACATAAACAAAATGAAGCTACAAGAAAAGCTCTTTTAATCTTGTTTGTGATGTGGGAGCTCAAATCCCGACTTCATAAGATCCATTGTCCCCAGCGACAAAGGCGAGGGACTTGAATATCTGAAGGACATCTTGAAAGTCCTTTACAAAGATTGATTTTTTTACCAGCTTTACCTTTGATCATATTATTTCAATTTTAGAGATGAGATTTGTTGTAGGACGCTGTGTTTGATTGGTCATATCATAGCAAGGGAAGAACGATTGTTAAAAACAAATGAAAGTCATTGATTTAAGATTTGGTAGTGTGAATAACTCGGGGGGAAATTGTTACTAATTTATTTGTTACAATGAAATAACAGAAAAGAGAAATTAATTAAAAAATCTATAACCGATATGCTAAGAAGTAAGGATGGTGTGTAATATAAGTGAAGAGATTTGGAGAGTGCTGAACGAGAGTTGATAAGAAAACAGCATTTTACAGCTATTTATCAATCAGGTTCTGTAAGACTGGACTTATGACGATCAGGAATATGATAATTTTTCGAATCCAACCAATGAATATGATGCTTTCTCGGAACCCAATCATTAGGCCTCTTGCTAGCTTAGTAGTTAACACTTCTGCTTCATATACAGTGTCACGGGTTCAAATCACGGGAGGTCCATTACAAAATTTGCTTGACGTGTTTAGACCGTTGTCCCATAACAAAGTTTGCATATTAAGTTCAAAATTCCACTTTGAACTTAATATGTTCAGTGGAATTGTTAGGTTCAGAATAAAAAAAAAACTTGGAATCGACCTATGATTATAATAGTTTCATAGAACCAAACAATGATTATTATGGTTTATTGGAATCCAATGATTATGAGGATTTCTCGGAACCCATCAATAATTATTTTGGTTTCTCATAACCAAACGATGGTTATAATGATTTTTCGGATCCCACCAAGGGTAATGATGGTTTACTGAATCTTACAATGATGATTTGGTGTATCAATTCCTTGTTTCATTAAGTAATGCTTCAGCCATGGGCTGTCGTGGCCTTTGAGATTTATAGAGTACAACTGTCTGATCTTTGAGTTGATTCCACGAGCATCATTGCTAGGCCGTTCATAAACTTGATTTTGGATAGAACCGAGTGTAGCTCTGTATACCATGCACAACTAGATAGCGCTTAACTAGATAGCGCTTCATTGCCTACAGTAGATAAATAACACGTCACTTTGTATATATATGTATATTAACAAATGGTGTACAATGGTTTTATGAACTTATTTCAATAAAGCCTAATATTTATTTACATAAAAAATAATAAAACGTATAACCATTGATTATATACACCTACAATAGATACCTCATCTGATAGGGATATTTGTGCTTGTAATTTTGTTAGTTAGTGAGGTCTGCAACCACAACTTAGTGGTTAGCACGTCTGCTTCATATGCAGATGGTCACGGGTTCATATCCCAGGAGGTCCACTTAGAAATTTGCTGATGGGTTTGGACCGTTGTCCCTTAACAACGTATAGGTACACAAAGTAAAATGTCTCTGGCGTAGGTAGAATGAAAAAGAAAAACTGCATTACATTTACATGGGACCATACTAGCGCTTCAAAATGGACCACAAAACAGCTGATATTTGAAGACTATCAGGAGAGAGGGGATAGAGCCCATACGATGTACACACAACCGCCGGTTGCTCCTCAAATTTATTAGTGTAAGGTAGTTTTATCAAGTGCATTTTGCAATTAAACCCGGATTAAAAATTTTAAATGCACAGTGCGTGGTCTTGGACGTAAATCGTGAGTTTTCGGAAGCTTATTACGTGAGTAAATAACTGTCATTTAGCTGTAGTTGTTTGGAGGTTAGAAACACGTTACAGCCTAACTACACGCTGCAGCTACTTCCCAGTGGCAGTCAACTTGTAAACAAATTAGCCAGGGTTTCTTATCTGTTGGCGTGGCGCTACTGATAAGCTCTCTGATTCCCATCGAGGAGGTTCCTGGATCGATTCCTGACCTTGGTTGTTTTTTTTTTTTTTGCTTGTTATAAAAAAAGCTTCTATTATTTTGTTCCAGTTCATATAATAACTGTTATTTTATCTAAATAAATCATCACATTACTATTACATTGTACATTACCAATAAAAAAAAATAAATAAATAAAAAATAAACAGTTAGAAGAAATAATATTTGAATCTGATGAATCCCAAGGCATTGTTCAGGAATATGTAGCTGATATTTGTTGGGAGATTAATAAAATAAAATCTAATAATCCTAATTTAGATATGGATTGTCTAGTTTCTAAGCTTGTTCTGTTAATTACCCAATGCGACACAATTCTTAAGGAATATGAAGACAATAAAAAGAAACTCGACCTGTCATTGAAGGAAACTTCAGTTTTAGAGACCAAGTTAATGCTTGAGAAAAGGCAGAGGGAAGACGACCTAAACCGCTCTTTCCACTGCCAGGATATAGTTCAGACTGAAAAGAATGCACTTTTAGAAAAAATAAAAATCATCGAAAAACAACTTGTTTCTAGTAAATATGAATGTAATGCTCTACGTGAAGAAAATAAAAGCTTCCTTAAAGACAAAAACAAAGTAACAAGTGTTAAAGACTCTTTACAGGCAAAACTAAACCTAAAAGACATGACCATAGATAATTTAAAACAAAGTCTCCACACTGTAACAAATGAGCTATCGAACCTACAGTCAAAAGGTTCTTGGAGCAAAGATAAATGGGTCGATGACTCGGTGCTGAGCAGTTATTTTTCTGCTACTGCGGATAATATTGACTCGGAGGATACACTCTTTTTAGGACCATCAATAACAGCCGTAATTAAACTGGGTACCCCAGAAGTAGTAAAAGAGTGTCTAAAGCAAACCTCCTTCCAAACATGTAAATATGCCCTTTTATGCATTGATAATGTTGCTGATGGTGATAAAGAAGACTCTGGCTCTCACTGGAGCCTGTTGTTTATAGATAAGGGTAATGGTGACGCGTACCACTTTGACTCTCTACGCCCTACAAATAGCATATCCGCTCAGTTAGTAGCAGGGAAATTGGGATATGATAAAAGCCAGGTTATTGAGATGCCATGTATCCAACAGAAGCAATTCTTTGAATGCGGAATACATGTTTTGGTTCACGCTAAATACATTGCATATCACTTCTGTTTAAATAAAGTATGTAATCGCTCGTTCACAGAATGGATCACTGGATGTTTGAGCTGTAATTGCAATCCCAATACTCTGCAGAACCTACAACATTCTTTAACAACAAACAGCACAGACATATCTTCTGTTATTAACAGTAAACCTTATACTAAACCTGATAAATGGCATAAAACTGTAAACAGAACCAAGCCTTCTAAAAGGAAATCCATCACAAGTAGAGGTTTAATAACACGCAATAGATTTGAAGTTCTTGATAAAGAAACCGACACTGAATGTGGCAATGATACATCTGACTTAAATCACCTATATAAAAAGTCTACAAGACACAATCAAAGCGTGCCTAAAACTAATAAATCTAATAACAATAACAAGTCAATAACAAAGGAACGAAATCTTTCCACACAGCACTCAAAAAAGAAAAGAAAACACACTATACTTATTAGCAGTGACAGTCAAGGTAGAGACTTGTCCCCATATCTTGAACAAGCAAGCTCTGCTAAATTTAATGTGTTTAACACTTGCCACCCTGGTGCTCCTCTGGAACTAATAATGAATTCCATCACATCATCTAGTGATTTAAAACAACTGACCAAGGATGACTGTGTTGCCGTTGTGGGAGGCACAAATAATATAAATAAGATATCTACTGGTAATCCTAAAAAGTTCCTGCAATATTTTCAAGACTTCTAGGTAAAGCAACAACATTTATTTCGGCATACAAACCTAATTCTCTGTACTATACCCTATAGGTATGATTTGGGTTCTGAGAGTCCGGAAAACATGTTGAGTAAGGAAGCCAACGTAGCGATCAGGCAGCTGTCCTTCAATCACTCCCATGTCAAGCTTCTTGACTTGTATATTTTAGAGAGATGCCATCAAACCAGACATGGCCTGCATATTAATAAAAGTGGGAAACAGTTTGTATGTAAAGAAATCGTTAAGATTACTGAACAGTTATTTCAAGATCAAAACAACTCGTTAATTCTCATTACAGACCCAATAGCTACACAATGTAATCAGGTGGTCTCCACTCAACCACATAGAGATGAAACCCCTTTAGAACCTATTCAAATTGTTGAAGATGACATGCAGAATTATGTAACACGTTTTCAGGGTAGTAGTGATATTGCCTTTGGACACTGCATTTCAGCAGATTTCCAGGATCAAAGACACATGAGTAGAGGTGTAGCAGTAGTTTTTAGAAACGAATTCGGCAGACCAACTTCTTCAGATCTGGCCAGCAGCAATCTCTCACTTCAGCATAGTAAATATGGCGCAGCAATGTACGGACTCATTACTAAGCCAACATACAACAGTAAACCATCTGATGAGGACTACAATGCAGCTTTTCAATCACTTATTTTAGATCTTAAACTTAAAAAAATTAAAACACTTATTTGTTCCCCCATGGGATGCATGAGAGATGAGATTGCCCCTCAACTGTTTGCTAGGAATATTGTGCAGCTTCACCGCAGTACCAGTGCCTCAGTCAACATAGTCATACGGGATGAGAGGGCCACCAGAACGCTTCGAAATGGACTTAAGCATCATGGGTTTGTGGCTTTGATAAGGAGTTGCATCACCCAAGAAATGAGCAAGAGAAGTTCCATAGTTCCAGTCCAGATGTCCAGATGTCAAGCTTGGGAGAGCACCTACAACCAGCATCAGAGAGAGATGTCATACCAGTGACAGCTGTACCACTTGTGTCAGTTTTGACTGGAGATACTCCCAGTGAAATACAAAGCTCCTGTAAAACAAGAGTAATAGTAGAAGATAAAAAAAGTTCTGTTAAGGGGGTTATCCAAAGCCACAGAGGTCAATGATTTAAACTCCCAACCCATTGCCTTAAAGGAATCGACTCAAAAATACCTAAACATAAAGAAATTAATCTCTTTGATAACAATTCATAAATATTATCTAATTATCTTAATTTTCTGTTTTTAAATGTCCAAGGTCTTGATAAAAAAAACTGCTGTTTTGGAAAGTTTCCTGATTGGCTTACATGGTATTCAGTTTATATGTCTTACCGAGCACTGGCTGAAAAAAGATGAAATTGACGCTTCCAATCCGCAAGGCTTTTATTGTGCAGCCTCCTATAGTAGGTCTGAACACATAAGAGGAGGTTCTTTAATATTCGTACGCGATAATTTATGTGCAAAGGAATTTAATATATTTAATTTCTGCCAGGAATTTAACTTTGAAGCCTCAGCCATTATTGTTGAGGAAATAAAACTTATAGCTGTTTCTTTATACCACTCTCCCTCGGGTGATGCGTATGAGTTTATTAAAACACTTGACAACCTTCTTGAGTTTTTGGGCTCCTGGTCCAGCTACACTATTATTGTAGGGGGTGATATTAACTCAAAATTTGATGTAAATACAAATAAAAAAACCGTAACTATCTTCAAAAATATATTGAGGCAGCATAATTTTTATTGTCTTAATAAGGTTGCGACAAGAGGCTGTAACTGCCTCGACAACGTATTTATTAACAGTCCAGTCAATAAAACATTATGCAAAATTATTCCATTTCCTTATTCAGATCATGATGGTATTCTTCTAGGCTTCCACGCTAACAACAAGCAAACACCTAAAACGTCCACTTTCTCTGCCAATAAATCTACATTCATTATTCCAAAAACGGTTTATAACGATATATCACTCCATTTACACTCTTACGACTGGGACCATTTGGTATCAGAGTACCGAGGCAAAGGAGCTACCTGAATTTTTCAACACCTTTTCTCTTTAATTTTACATAACATCAACTTTTATAAAAAATTAAAGTTACTTAAGTCAAATAAACCTACTAAGCCGCGTCCTAACTGGTTTTCACCAGATCTACTAAAGATGAGAGACAGGCTGTTTTTTCTACATGGTGTGGCAAAAAGCACCGATAAAAAGGCTGTCAAGCACAGCTTTGCTACCCTAAAAAAACAGTACAGAAAATCCATTAAGGAAGCAAAGATTTCTCAAAATATAAAATACATTGAGCGCAGCAAAAATAAATGTAAAGCTGCTTGGAACGTTATCAGGAGCAATCAGGGAACATTAAAACAAGATCAAATATGTTTCACGCCTAATGAGTATAATGATTTCTGTATTGAGTCTGTCTCCGAATTAAAAAACAAAATGAATAATTTTAAATCTAATGTTGATAACTGTTGTGTCTTTCTAAATCACTCTGACGTAACTCCAGTTGCCTTTAGTTGGACTGCCATTACACCAGATGACGTGCTTTCAGCTAGTAAACGCCTCAGTAATTCGGACAGCAGTGACATATACTGCATGTCAAATAATCTCATTAAATTCATTCTCCCAAGTTTTGTCAATCCCCTTACTTCCTGCATAAATCTATGTCTGAAGGAAGGAGTTTTTCTTGATCCACTAAAAATCTCTAGAGTGTGCCCAGTATATAAAAAAAGGGCCAAAAGATAAGCTAGACAGCTATCGCCCGATATCAATTATTCCAATCTTATCCAAATTAATTGAAATTTTAGTTTTTGACCAGATTAATAAATTCTTTGAAACAAACCAATTTTTAAGCACATCACAATTCGGATTCAGGAAAGGCAAATCTACATCAAATGCAATTGACAGTCTTATTAGAACTATTATTCAAACGTTCTGTGACCTGAGCAAAGCATTTGATTGTGTGAATCATAGCGACCTTTTCAAAAAATTATCTTATTATGGTGTGAACGGGTTACCTCTAAATTTTTTCAAGTCATATCTTACAAATCGCAAACAAAAAACTTTTATAAATGGCCAATGGTCGAATGAAGTCTCTTTACATTGTGGAATTTCCCAAGGGTCCGTACTTGGACCCTTTTTATTTTTAATATGCATAGATGACCTCCCTCAATGTTTGTCTGCATCTTCTACTATATTGTACGCTGACGACACAACATTTGTCAACATTGGTAAAGACATAGAAGAAATTAAATTACTATCTGAAAACACTATTATGAATGCATCCAAATGGTTCCAGGCCAATGGATTTCTTCTAAATAATGATAAGACAAAAAATATATTGTTTAGCGTGAGATCAGGTTCAGTCAATTATAATTGCCTCAACAACTTCTCATCTAGTGTTAAGTTTTTGGGTGTTTTCATTGACCAGAATCTAAATTGGAATGAACATATAGAGCGTATATCCAATAGGCTGTCAAGAGTAATTTACCTCTTAAGGCGTTTAACATCTTGTGTTACCATAAATTATGTAAAAATAGCATATTACGCTTATTTCCAATCTATTTTTAGATATGGTCTGATTTTCTGGGGGAATTCAAAACGAATTAAGTTATCCAAAAAAAATCAATTAGAGTAGTTTCAGAATCAAGTTTATTTGAACATTGCAAACCCCTTTTCCAGTATTTGAAAATTCCAACTATTATTAACTTATACCTATTAGATCTCATTTCCTAAGTTTTTCAAAATCCTCATTTCCTACATTTTAATTACAAAAATCATTCTCACAACACCAGACAGAAACTGAACACATCAATACACTTTTCTAGATTGACGAAGTCTCTTGATAGCCATGTGGTATTATGCTTGAAAGTATACAATTTCCTTTCCCATTTGGTTTTGAAGTACAGTCAAAAACAATTTTTAACTAAGTTTTACATATGGCTCCTGGAAAACCCCTTCTATTCTGTAGATGATTTTTTTACTCTGAACCACATTGACTTCTAACCTTTTATTACGTCATAAGACATTATTAAAATATATATTATATTTTATTTATCTATTTTGTTTTTTTAATGTTGAACAAATGTTTAAACTTAGTTTAGTTTAAAATTAAGATGATTTGACATTGTCCATAATTGTAAACAATTTGACGGCAAATAAATGAATTATTATTATTATTATTATTATTATTATTATTATTACTCAAAATTTAACATCGAATGGGAAATATAGTTTTGTATACAATAAATGGTTTGACTTATTAAATAGATATAGGATCATATTCTACAAAACAACTACAATTGCACTATATTTGTTGTAAAACTATTTCTTTCTATGTATATGTTCACCAAAATAATTATTCTACAGATGTCAAAGTGTTACTATTGATTTTATTTATAGTAAAACGAATTGTGTTATTAAAATAATTTATAATTATGTTAACAGGTTCTTTAAGTCACAAATATTAAAAAATCCCAGTTAGAATATAACATAATGAGATTTTATTTATTACAAGTTTAAACATTTTATTTTTTTAAACTGTTAAACAAATGTTACATCTTGATCACTTGTGAACACACATAATACAAACATTACAAACTCGTTCAAAGGTGCAATTATTTTTGTACGTGACTAATCTATTATGATAATCAAAGGTATGTCATAAAGCAAAAAACACTCATAATAATATTAAAAGCAAACATATTTACACTTCTCACAAACAAATAAAAGAATTTAAAATAAATAATTGCGAATACTAATTTGGGGAGATAAAATATATAAAAAACCGAATAGTCAATACAGAGAGTTTTTGATATTTTTATCGATTCTCTAAATAGAAACTTAGTTTCAACGGCTGCTATACGACTTTTCGTTATTTACTTTTGGGATTCCTATGTTTATATTAGTATCATACTTTCCTAGTAGTATTATCGTTAGTCTGAATTTGTGAATGTTACACTATATATTATAATATCCAATGATTATATTTATTATTCGTAACTCCAGTTACCTGTGATATGCATTTCAATTTATTGCTACGATCTCATTCCATTTTTATTGTAAACTCTATTACTGTGTTAAACAAGATTGCATTAACTCTCCTTTATTATACAACGTTGAAGTGACAGTTAAATTGTTGTTTGTGAAATATTACAAAAGTGTCCTTTAAAACATAATTTATTCTAACAGTAAAAAAATGTTGATTTAACACAGGTTTTTGTTTATGAAATACAAAATTTGCGATCCCAGTGCGAGAGTCTCAACAGAGGAGATAAGTCGACAGCTCCCAACATGTGACTCCCGAGGGACCCCGCTAAGGACCTACACATATATCTTGCCCGCCTTGCATTCTCATTTCTGAATTATAGCAACTTCGCTCCACATTCATATATCACACCCGTTCATATCTATAAAAATATTATATTATTTTGTGACTGTTCAGCAAAGGAGCTTTTGTTGTGGAACGATTGGCTGGAGAACAATACTGAAGTATGGTTAACAGAAAATTGCATTTAAAAAACCTTAAATAAATTAATTCCCATGTCTTTTCACGTTACAATTGTTCATAATTTGATGCATTTTTGATACAGTAGTAGGTCGTTGTGTGATGGACCTTACACTTGAAGCACTACTGTTCTGTGTGTAGGATACAAGCAAGTTCCCAAGGTATATTGGTCAAGCCGGTCTTTGTTGTACAGTTAGGCCCTTTAGTAGTAGGTCGTTGTGTGATGGAACTTACACTTTAAGCACTACTGTTCTGTGTAGGATACGAGCAAGTTACCAAGGTATATTGGTCAAGACGGTCTTTATTATACAGTTAGGCTCTTTAGTAGTAGGTCGTTGTGTGATGGAACTTACACTTGAATCACTACTGTTCTGTGTAGGATACGAGAAAGTTACCAAGGTATATTGGTCAAGCCGGTCTTTGTTGTACAGTTAGGCCCTTTAGTAGTAGGTCGTTGTGTGATGGAACTTACAATTGAAGCACTACTGTTCTGTGTAGGATACAAGCAAGTTACCAAGGTATATTGGTCAATACGGTCTTTATTATACAGTTAGGCTCTTTAGTAGTAGGTCGTTGTGTGACGGAACTTACACTTGAAGCATTACCGTTCTGTGTAGGATACGAGCAAGTTACCAAGGTATATTGGTCAATACGGTCTTTATTATACAGTTAGGCTCTTTAGTAGTAGGTCGTTGTGTGACGGAACTTACACTTGAAGCACTACTGTTCTGTGTAAGATACAAGCAAGTTACCAAGGTATATTGGCCAAGACGGTCTTTATTATACAGTTAGGCTCTTTAGTAGTAGGTCGTTGTGTGAAGGAACTTACACTTGAATCACTACTGTTCTGTGTAGGATACGAGAAAGTTACCAAGGTATATTGGTCAAGCCGGTCTTTGTTGTACAGTTAGGCCCTTTAGTAGTAGGTCGTTGTGTGATGGAACTTACAATTGAAGCACTACTGTTCTGTGTAGGATACAAGCAAGTTACCAAGGTATATTGGTCAATACGGTCTTTATTATACAGTTAGGCTCTTTAGTAGTAGGTCGTTGTGTGATGGAACTTACAATTGAAGCACTACTGTTCCGTGTAGGATACAAGCAAGTTACCAAGGTATATTGGTCAAGTCAGTCTTTTTGTACAGTTAGGCTCTTTAGTAGTAGGTCGTTGTGTGATGGAACTTACACTTGAAACACTACTGACCTGTGAATGATACGAACAAGTTGAAAAGGTTATATTGGTCAAGTCAGTCTTTGTTGTACAGTTAGGTTCTATAGTAGTAGGTCATTGTGTGATGGAACTTACACTTGAAGCACTACTGCTTACTGCCCTGTGAAGGATAAATGCAAGATGAAAAGGTTATATTTGTCAAGTCAGTATTTGTGTACAGTTTGGTTCTATAGTAGTAAGTCGTTGTGTGGTGAAACTTACCCTTGAAGCACTACTGCCAAATGCTCTGTGAAGGATACAAGTAAGTTGAAAAGGTTATATTGGTCAAGTCAGTCTTTATTGTACAGTTAGGCTCTATAGTAGTAGGTCGTTGTGTGATGGAACTTACACTTGAATCACTACTGCCCTGTGAAGAATACAAGCAAGTTTAAAAGGTTATATTGGTCAAGTCAGTCTTTATTGTACAGTTAGGCTCTATAGTAGTAGGTCGTTGTGTGATGGAACTTACACTTGAAACACTACTGACCTGTGAATGATACGAACAAGTTGAAAAGGTTATATTGGTCAAGTCAGTCTTTGTTGTACAGTTAGGTTCTATAGTAGTAGGTCATTGTGTGATGGAACTTACACTTGAAGCACTACTGCTTACTGCCCTGTGAAGGATAAATGCAAGATGAAAAGGTTATATTTGTCAAGTCAGTATTTGTGTACAGTTTGGTTCTATAGTAGTAAGTCGTTGTGTGGTGAAACTTACCCTTGAAGCACTACTGCCAAATGCTCTGTGAAGGATACAAGTAAGTTGAAAAGGTTATATTGGTCAAGTCAGTCTTTATTGTACAGTTAGGCTCTATAGTAGTAGGTCGTTGTGTGATGGAACTTACACTTGAATCACTACTGCCCTGTGAAGAATACAAGCAAGTTTAAAAGGTTATATTGGTCAAGTCAGTCTTTATTGTACAGTTAGGCTCTATAGTAGTAGGTCGTTGTGTGATGGAACTTACACTTGAAGCACTACTGCCCTGTGAAGAATACAAGCAAGTTTAAAAGGTTATATTGGTCAAGTCAGTCTTTTTTGTATAGTTAGGATCTATAGTAGTAGGTCGTTGTGTGATGAAACTTACACTTGAAGCCCTGTGAAGAATAGAAGCAAGTTTAAAAGGTTATATTGGTCAAGTCAGTCTTTATTGTACAGTTAGGCTCTATAGAAGTAGGTCGTTGTGTGATGGAACTTACACTTGAAGCACTACTGCCCTGTGAAGAATACAAGCAAGTTGAAAATGTTATATTGGTCAAGTCAGTTTTGTTGTATAATTAGGATCTATAGTAGTAGATCGTTGTGTGATGGAACTTACACTTGAAGCACTACTGCCCTGTGAAGAATACAAGCAAGTTGAAAAGGTTATATTGGTCAAGTCAGTCTTTGTTGTACAGTTAGGATCTATAGTAGTAGGTCGTTGTGTGATGGAACTTACACTTGAAGCACTACTGCCCTGTGAAGAATACAAGCAAGTTGAAAAGGTTATATTGGTCAAGTCAGTCTTTGTTGTACAGTTAGGATCTATAGTAGTAGGTCGTTGTGTGATGGAACTTACACTTGAAGCACTACTGCCCTGTGAAGAATACAAGCAAGTTGAAAAGGTTATATTGGTCAAGTCAGTCTTTGTTGTACAGTTAGGATCTATAGTAGTAGGTCGTTGTGTGATGGAACTTACACTTGAAGCACTACTGCCCTGTGAAGAATACAAGCAAGTTGAAAAGGTTATATTGGTCAAGTCAGTCTTTGTTGTACAGTTAGGATCTATAGTAGTAGGTCGTTGTGTGATGGAACTTACACTTGAAGCACTACTGCCCTGTGAAGAATACAAGCAAGTTGAAAAGGTTATATTGGTCAAGTCAGTCTTTGTTGTACAGTTAGGTTATATAGTAGTAGATCGTTGTGTGATGGAACTTACACTTGAAGCACTACTGCCCTGTGAAGAATACAAGCAAGTTGAAAAGGTTATATTGGTCAAGTCAGTCTTTGTTGTACAGTTAGGATCTATAGTAGTAGGTCGTTGTGTGATGGAACTTACACTTGAAGCACTACTGCCCTGTAAAGAATACAAGCAAGTTGAAAAGGTTATATTGGTCAAGTCAGTCTTTGTTGTACAGTTAGGATCTATAGTAGTAGGTCGTTGTGTGATGGAACTTACACTTGAAGCACTACTGCCCTGTGAAGAATACAAGCAAGTTTAAAAGGTTATATTGGTCAAGTCAGTCTTTGTTGTACAGTTAGGATCTATAGTAGTAGGTCGTTGTGTGATGGAACTTACACTTGAAGCACTACTGCCCTGTAAAGAATACAAGCAAGTTGAAAAGGTTATATTGGTCAATTCAGTCTTTGGGGTCTGTTTCAGAAGAGGACCCCCACGCTTGAAAAATTTACTATAACCTAACCTAACCTAACCTAACCTAACCTAACCTAACCTAACCTAACCTAACCTAACCTAACCTAACCTAACCTAACCTAACCTAACCTAACCTAACCTAACCAAGCGTGGGGGTCCTCTTCTGAAACAGACCCAGTCTTTGTTGTACAGTTAGGATCTATAGTAGTAGGTCGTTGTGTGATGGAACTTACACTTGAAGCACTACTGCCCTGTGAAGAATACAAGCAAGTTTAAAAGGTTATATTGGTCAAGTCAGTCTTTGTTGTACAGTTAGGTTCTATAGTAGTAGATCGTTGTGTGATGGAACTTACACTTGAAGCACTACTGCCCTGTGAAGAATACAAGCAAGTTGAAAAGGTTATATTGGTCAAGTCAGTCTTTGTTGTACAGTTAGGATCTATAGTAGTAGGTCGTTGTGTGATGGAACTTACACTTGAAGCACTACTGCCCTGTAAAGAATACAAGCAAGTTGAAAAGGTTATATTGGTCAAGTCAGTCTTTGTTGTACAGTTAGGATCTATAGTAGTAGGTCGTTGTGTGATGGAACTTACACTTGAAGCACTACTGCCCTGTAAAGAATACAAGCAAGTTTAAAAGGTTATATTGGTCAAGTCAGTCTTTGTTGTACAGTTAGGATCTATAGTAGTAGGTCGTTGTGTGATGGAACTTACACTTGAAGCACTACTGCCCTGTAAAGAATACAAGCAAGTTGAAAAGGTTATATTGGTCAAGTCAGTCTTTGTTGTACAGTTAGGATCTATAGTAGTAGGTCGTTGTGTGATGGAACTTACACTTGAAGCACTACTGCCCTGTGAAGAATACAAGCAAGTTTAAAAGGTTATATTGGTCAAGTCAGTCTTTGTTGTACAGTTAGGTTCTATAGTAGTAGGTCGTTGTGTGATGGAACTTACACTTGAAGCACTACTGCTCTGTGAAGAATACAAGCAAGTTGAAAAGGTTATATTGGTCAAGTCAGTCTTTGTTGTACAGTTAGGTTATATAGTAGTAGATCGTTGTGTGATGGAACTTACACTTGAATCACTACTGCCTACTGCCCTGTGAAGAATACAAGCAAGTTTAAAAGGTTATATTGGTCAAGTCAGTCTTTGTTGTACAGTTAGGTTCTATAGTAGTAGGTCGTTGTGTGATGGAACTTACACTTGAAGCACTACTGCCCTGTGAAGAATACAAGCAAGTTTAAAAGGTTATATTGGTCAAGTCAGTCTTTGTTGTACAGTTAGGTTCTATAGTAGTAGGTCGTTGTGTGATGGAACTTACACTTGAAGCACTACTGCTCTGTGAAGAATACAAGCAAGTTGAAAAGGTTATATTGGTCAAGTCAGTCTTTGTTGTATAGTTAGGCTCTATAGTAGTAGGTCATTGTGTGATTGAAAGTATATGAGACCAGCAATTTCAGTAGTAAAGAGTCATATGTGTAGAAACATGTTCATTGTACACTGTTACATATTATAAATAGTTTTAGTGATAATTACAAGATTAAATGGTTTTATTTATATCACCAACAAGTTCACATGGGCCTGCATGCTCGCGGGATGTCTATATAGGCCCTAGTACGAGAGAATTTCCGACTCTCAGCTCAGCTGAGAACTCGAACATTGGATTATGGTCTCCGAAGCCTTTTCATGTAAGCTACCACATTCTATTAAAATACAAGAATGATGTGCTAAAGTAGTGTGCATTTAAACAGATACAAGAGAAATGCATTGAACATGCAAATATAAATAAGTGGTTAACAATTTCTTTTATATTAGTATATTTACCTTTACCAGATATATTATTTATTTTAATTAGCCATGATAATTTTAGCTCTAAGTAACGGAATATCACGTAAGATATCTAAAATTTCATATTAAAATGTTTGATACAAAATTCAGTTGAAAAGTTTAAAAACTCACGATACAAATTCTTAGCTATTGATTAATGATATAGCTTTTTCAATCAGTTGGGGAGGGGGTGAATTTAGTTAGTCTTTGCTACAGATTAATTGATGACTCATATGGCGAATATACATCAGTGTGTAACAGTACACCCTCTGTCTGTTTACATATTTAAACTAAGTATCTGACATTATGGGAAAATATTAAATTTAACAAATTTTGAGGTTGGAAAAAATTTACCAATACGTAGTGATGTATATCCAAAAATTGAACTATACGCTTATGAAATAATAATTTTTAATTCAAATTTTAATTGTATAACAAATTTAGAAAGTATATATATTGACTATGTTGTATTCTTTTGTAAAAAATATGATACAATATTATTTTGTTTAATATTGTCTACAAATAATTAATTGCTGTAAAAATACGTAAAGCACCTTCACGATTACAATACTACCAAATTTGCAAAAATACGAATTACACAAAACCTCAAAATGAAGATTAGTAAATACAACCGAGAGAAATACCTAACCTAAAGTATTTACTTCAATCATGAAATAATAATATTTAATTCCTACAACATCACTATTCATCCATATAAATATTTTAATTCAAATTAATATGAATAAAGTATATAAATGTATTGTAATTTACTATTTTATGTTCAAACGGCCACAATAGTTGGTAGCTTGAACGGCCATTGGCCCTCGACAGATCAATGTTACCCATAAAATCTCCCATTTCAAATCATAATTTATTTATCTTATATCCACATTTACTATATTATATTCAAATTTGGCTGTAAATATGTAAAACCCCTATAGTTTGTCAGTTTTTGATAGTTTTCACCCCAAGAATCTTGCGAGTTTTTAATCGACCTATATGTGAATTTTTACTTATAATCGAGACTACAACATTTTCTACCCAAAACTATTATAGTTTTATTAAATGTTCAACAATTAAAGAGATAGATTCCACATCAGACATTTATAAAATTCCCTTTAATCTTTAAGCAGGCTAGGTCCAATAACCATCCTCAGGACGATACACAACTCGACAAAAATTAAACGTAAGTTGAATAATGGAGAGCTTAATCATAATTTATTTATTGTAAATTTCTTAAATTTTATATTTTAATACTTCAGTTTTTGTTGTAAATCTTATGTAAACAAGCATTATGTGTACATAATTTATTTGAATGGTGGCAAATAAAGGAACAAACATCCTTAATTACCAAAGAAGCCTTTACAATTAAAAACAATGAAGTCTAGGACGAGATATAAAATTAAAATATATACAAAACAGGTAGAAATGAAAAAGTGTTGTTATTAAATCAATTAAAGTGGGCTTACTTAAGATCATAGTTCGATTAAAGGGGATGTTAGAAGATAAATGTTATAAATGTGTTTATTTATTATTCAAATACTTTAGAATGGCAAACTTACCTGCCATATATGAAGTTTGACTCATGTGGAAAGAAAATTAATATATTAGCATGGTTATTACTGACTGATTTAATATTTACCAAACATATAACTTATTTAATATTTACTAAACGTATAACGTAAATAATTTTAAATGCATGAAGTTTTGTCTGTAAATCAAACCAATTTTTTAACAAAGCAGCATTTCAAGTCATGAAAATAATATTTTTTGAGGTAGTTATTAAAAGGTAGAGAGATTTAGAATATTTCTATTCTTAAGGAGTTTCAAGCTACAGAACTTCTTAGTATTCGTATATAGCAGCAGATTTATTCAAAACCAAACTGGTCACCATATACTATTACACGCTGATATATAGGGACAAATAATTAGAAAAACGAAAAATATAAATGCAATATGTACGTATAAAATTAAAATAAGTATATTTTCCAACAACTTTAACTTAAATCCATAATACCTGTCGTAGGAGAGTAGAAAGCATGAGTTTCAGTTGTTGCCAGTCAGCCATACAGCTGTGTACCCACGTCCTTTATAAAACCCACGTCTTCCAATTGTTGAAATGAAATGTTGCCTAAACTTTATTCATTCAAACTACATCAGTAACAACATCGTTTCCGTCTTTTCCAGCACCATTAACTAGAATCTTTACTAAAATAACACCGATCTTCAAGAAAGGAAATGAATCAGATATTAGGAACTATAGACCTGTCCCCATTTTAAGTACACCTGCGAAGGTTTTTGAGATCATTCTGTATGACACCATATTCCCTCACGTTAAACCTTAAATTTCTGAGAGCCAACATGGGTTCATGCCTTCTCGCTCCATTTCAACTAACCTTGTTAATTTCGTTGATTTCACGGGTCTGTTTCAGAAGAGGACCCCCACGCTTGAAAAATTTACTATAACCTAACCTAACCTAACCTAACCTAACCTAACCTAACCTAACCTAACCAAGCGTGGGGGTCCTCTTCTGAAACAGACCCGATTTCACTTCTCGTGCGCTTACAAAAGGGATCAAGTTGATGTAATTTACACTGATTTCACAAAGGTGTTTGATAGCGTAAACCATCAAGCACTGTTATCAAAACTTAACTATTATAGTTTTCCTGATAAATTTATTCATTTTTTCTGTTCATCCTTGGAGGACCGGTGGCATTATGTGTCTTATCGGAGTTATAAGTCTGATTTATTTTCAGCTGGGTTTGGAGTACCTCAGCGCAGTAATTTGGGCCCTTTGTTTTTAATTTTATTTATAAATGATTTAGTCCAAAATATGAGGATGACCTAAAATTTTCTTAAATTATTAGGTATGCACTTGACCATACTGACATTCAGCAGGATTTAGATGCTATTGCAAATTGGTGTAAAGACCATCTTTTAACTTTAACTATTGATAAATGTTGTGTTGTGTCATTTATCAACTTTAGAACATGTTGTGTTGTGTTGTGTACATAGAAAGAAAACACCATTTTTATTTCCTTATAAAATAAATTATCGTCTCTTGCGTAGAGTGAACCAGTTTAATGATCTGGGGGTCCTTATAACAGATGATTTGAGTTTTTCAAACCATACGTTAAATGTGGTGAAGAAAACTTACAGTAAATAGGGTTTAATTTCAAGGATTGGAAAAGAATTTAGAGACATTGAAACACTTAAAATTTTATTCAGATCTTTAGTTCGCTCCAGATTGGAGTTTGCATCTATAGTTTGGTCGCCATCAACTCAACTATTATGTGAAATGGTTGAGAGAATTCAGAAGAAATTTTGGCGATTATTGTATTTTAAGTATTGTGGTCAGTTTAATTATCCAATTTGGCATATTATATATTAAGAAACGTTAAATTTATTTGATTTCGAGAGGGTGTCTAAGAGACGAAAATCAGCGCAACTTTTTTACCTACATGGTGTTATGAGAGGTATTGTGAATGACCCAATGACATTAAGTAAGATAAACTGGTCTGTGCCGGCTTTATGGTAGGCGCGCTGGCTATCTGTTATAACCTGGTGGGGCTCGTACGACCGCTCATGTTAACTCCTTTCTAAATTTTACAATCACATTATTTAATTCCATAGCTGGTGGTATCGATGTGGACATGTCACGGGCAGTCTTCAGAGCAACTTGTTGCGTTGAAGGGTTGCTGGAACAATTAGATAACTCAACCTCAGTTAATTGAAAAATTAAAATTCATTTCTTGGCTCAACAACGTCTCTGATGTGATCGGGCAGATTGTTCCATCAGGATATTACTTATGTATAAAGTATCAGAAGTGCCTTAGGCTGCGACCACACGGGCTATCTGTCGCTGACGGTAAAATGAAGAGTAATTTTAGATTGCCTTGCTGTATATGGATACACTAGAGCAACAGTTTACTGCTCCGTGTGGCCTCCATTATAAAAATCAATGCAAAATAAAATTACGCTACAATTTACCGCTTACTGCCAGCGACATGTTGTAGCTCGTGTGGCCGCAGCCTTCATTCTTATCTGATCGCGATAACTGAATGTATCCTCGCAAACATCTAGGCTTTCTTTATTATACGCGCGCTGATTCATGCTCATAGATAGGTTTGGTAAGATATTTGATTACTCTCCATCAATATATTTATATAAAAAAGTTTGAGTTGGAGGGGGCAGCTAAAATTATTTTACCTACTTAACCTATAAATTACCTTAATATCGCAGTACTAACTTTGTAATCGTTAACAGAGTACGGTTGACGTTATTTGTTTGTTAATCGTTAAGACTAGATAAGTAAAATAAATCACATAACCTCAACGCACGTCACATGGAGTACTGCAACAAACCTTACGGACGGCGACAGGCCTGACATCGATGATACCATAGAGTAAATAGTTATTTGATCTCTAATAATCTGATAGAACATACATGTACGACCAACAGAAACACTAATTTTAACGTAATTCAATGTCTTTTTCGAAAATCTAAAAACACAGGTTTCAAATTCTTCAAGCGTGCCGTTATTAGTCTAAGCAATCTAAACTTATTATTACGGTACTCTCAGATTTGAGACGATGTCAGCACTTTGTGCGTATTTTAAGGCGAATATGAATTATTAATAAGTGTAGGATGCGTGTAGTCTGGTTACTAATTAAGCGAATATTCATCATAAAGGGCAATTTATTAATAGCTCAATATCCAAGACAACTAAAGGATACACAGATTAATGTGGAATCCAAACCACGTAGTATTGTTCTAATTTTCAGCTTATTGACAAGCGTGAGACTCGCTCGGTTCTCTCCCCTACAGTACATCCGGACACTGACTACCACCCAACATGGATATCCCAGACTTAATTTTGACACCATTAGTTATATATCTTATCGTTCCCCGTCACGGCTTCCCCATGTTGCATTTAAGTTGATAATGAACTACATATTTAAAAATAACTTTAAACCTTTATTTTACTCGATTGTAAACATTTTGTTTGTAAACTTAAAATTGTTAAAAATGGCAATTTGTAAGTGAGCGGTGAAACGAAGTAATAGTATGAGAACAATTAGCATTAACAAAGTCTAAACTCAACAACCGTTGTTTTAATATTATAAGTTGTGTTGTTTTGTTTTTGCCAATTGATTTATCAATAAACAATTTACCCAATGTTGATCTTATGGAAAACAAATCAAGGGCTGTTTCTTTTAGGTCCGTTTTTTTCGAAAAATTCTTTCTTAGTGAGTCTATACGGTCGAAGATGAACTTACCAAATTTCTAATTTATAAGTAACACAGCTTTTGTTCGACGTATAATTACGAATCGGTCAATACATTCTCTTTTATATTGATTAGTAAACTTTATAAATTAGGACTAAGTTTGAAGCTAATAAAATAACTTTGACC
>JAQJVL010008131.1:0-20974 GCA_035578905.1 Stictocephala bisonia
GAGGCTTTGTTCCATTTTCACACAATCATAAGAGATTGGATTTCAAATTTGACAAATCATTAACCCTCTAATGGTTCACTATAACATTCATTGTGGTTACGCCTGTTTTGCTAGTGTTGCAGTGTTTATGTTAAAAAATCATAAAACTATAATTTATAATAAATAGAATATCATATTTCCTTGTTCAGTATGAAATAGATAATTAGGAATAAAATATTTCAGCCGATTTATTAAAACATTTGTAAATAAAAAGTTTCATAGATAAAAAAATTAAAAATATTTTGAAAAGTTTGCACCCCCTCTGCCTCTACAAATTACATAAACACTTCATCTAAAGTTCCAAAATAGCCAAATTTTAGACAATTTCCTATTCTGTTAAAATATATAAATACATAGAACCATATGTATATTACATATACATAAAACCTAATGATTGCACCGGTAAAAAAATGCCTTTGCAATGTAGTATGAGCAACTACATTTTTTAAACAAATTATAGAAGAATTCAAAGATAAGGAAACAAATCATCTAAAGTGATAGATTAGGAACAGTAGAGTGAAAATATATATTTTATGCAATATTTACGTTAAAAATAAACCAGCTGCTGTAGATTATTTACAATAATGTCAAGTCGTCGGAAAACCAACGCATAACCTACGAGATCTCGACATCAGCGTCCGACCGACAGGTAACCATTTGAGGGTTAATGGCGTCAGGACTTACAATCTAGTCAGAGATTGGGACTGAAGTTGTATCAGGCATGTTCACCTTGCACTCTACTGGTTCTTTCCTGTACTCTGTCTGAATAAGTTACCCGCACATATCAATAGTCTGTGGGGAATAGGTAGAGTAAGGATGAAAAAGAGTTCAGTCTCTCCTTTTCTTTACAACTAAAAAAGGTTACGCCATTTACAGAAGTTAGTTTTGAATTAGTAACTTGTAGCTACAAAGTAACGGGGTAAGTTGAATAGGTGGTTAATATTTCCATGAGGGTATTAATTATTTCCATTATGTTATACTCCACTACAATGCACATATAGTCCAGCTGAATTACTTTTTGTATCCAAGAACACTGATGGATCTAAAACTAGTGGAATGGCTTGTAGGTGAATCTATCTACAGCATTGAAAAGTTTTTTATTGCTATATGCTCAGCTAACTGAAATTCTGTAACATTGTTACAAAATTGTTGCTTACACTGTTCTCGATGATCAGGTTAATACTGTATATTGTTAACTTTGGTGGCTTTGTAAACTGAGGATAAGATGAAAAGAAGATTACATCAGGATAACATCACAGTCGCCTGAATGAGTCATCACCATGCTGCTGTATGTACTAGAGTCCCCCCTAGTTAAGGCTATTTGGTCAAACATGTAATGCCTTTACATCAGGATAACCTCACAGTCGCCTGATTGAGTCATCACCATGCTGCTGTATGTACTAGAGAGTCCCCCCTAGAGCAGTTAAGGCTATTTGGTCAAATATGTAATGCCTTTACATCAGGATAACCTCACAGTCGCCTGAATGAGTCATCACCATGCTGCTGTATGTACTAGAGAGTCCCCCCTAGAGCAGTTAAGGCTATTTGGTCAAACATGTAATGCCTTTACATCAGGATAACCTCACAGTCGCCTGAATGAGTCATCACCATGCTGCTGTATGTACTAGAGAGTCCCCCCTAGAGCAGTTAAGGCTATTTGGTCAAACATGTAATGCCTTTACATCAGGATAACCTCACAGTCGCCTGAATGAGTCATCACCATGCTGCTTTATGTACTAGAGAGTCCCCCCTAGAGCAGTTAAGGCTATTTGGTCAAACATGTAATGCCTTTACATCAGGATAACCTCACAGTCGCCTGAATGAGTCATCACCATGCTGCTTTATGTACTAGAGAGTCCCCCCTAGAGCAGTTAAGGCTATTTGGTCAAACATGTAATGCCTTTACATCAGGATAACCTCACAGTCGCCTGAATGAGTCATCACCATGCTGCTGTATGTACTAGAGAGTCCCCCCTAGAGCAGTTAAGGCTATTTGGTCAAACATGTAATGCCTTTACATCAGGATAACCTCACAGTCGCCTGAATGAGTCATCACCATGCTGCTGTATGTACTAGAGAGTCCCCCCTAGAGCAGTTAAGGCTATTTGGTCAAACATGCAATGCCTTTACATCAGCTATTAGACACATTTCTAGTTGTTCTTTTATTAAAATTATCTTTATAATTATAACCCCAAATACAGTATGCAAATTTGGGCTTTCTTGGTACAATAACTATTGAGAAACTATTACTCCGATTATTCCCAAATTTGAAAAACAGACCCTCACAAGACTGGTCTTGATCAACATTTATTTTAAATTCCATAATTTTACTATTTCATTTTTAGTAATTCATTTTATATGTTTGTTTTCAATCTAATAGCCTATGATAAATACAACAACGTGTAGGGAATCTTATGCTTTTCAATATCTCTTAATTTACATAATTGTCTACTTTCTATACTCAATTGGTAACTGTACTTTTACCCGCATATCATATCACAATACACCTGCTACACATACGTAGAGCGAGACATAGCGCCCGTACCAACAAAATCGCGCTTCAACAACTTCCTGCTACCCCTCCCATCCCAGGACGGGGAGGGGTCAAGTGTGTATGTAATAGTAACTTGCAGTTAAGATGTACAGCCAGCACTAGCTGCGTAGCGGAATTCAGTTGTCCCTAATGTCAGCCACACCACTTTAAGAGAACTATGCATTGGTATATTCAATATATATATATTGATTACATAGATATTCACTTTTTTATAAAAAACTAGACTTACCTAACCTTCCTTAATTTCAATATTCCAAATAAATATTCTCCTTTTATCAAACCAAAATAATACATTTATTAATAACCAAGGTACAATATTTGGCATTCTTGCTGATGAAATGCTGGCTTAAAAAACAAATAGTTGCATTTATGCACAGTTATGTATTTATTCAATTCATTATGACTATTCATTTATTCAATTCATTATATATTATAATACTGTTAAGATATTTTCAAACATTTGAGATCAATATTCAAGACTTTAATAATATAAAATCTGAACCAAACCACATAATTAGTACTGGTAATTCAACATTACGAACAATTTGTTCAACCGAACTACTGTATATGCCTCTTCATGAAATTTGAATATAACCAGGGCCGTAACTAAGCCATACAGCGCTCTTGGCGATTGGAATGAAATTGCGCCCCTACCGGGGGGTTTGGATATGGAATACCCCCCAACGTAACGGGGGGTTCGGGGGTCCTCCCCCGAAAAATTTTGAATTTCACACTGCAAAATTGTTAGTTTTTAATCGTTTTGAGATCGTTTATAACGGGTTTAATTTTAATTTGTCATTGGTAATGGTGAAGTTTTATTATTTTCTGAAAGGAATTCGTCCATCAGACTTCTTAATTAAATTACGTGTGAGTCACTAATAGTGAAAAATACACTTTTAGTGCACGTTTCTATTGTAAAATTTATCCATATTTTAAACAATTCTAGTGGTTTTTTTTTTTTTTTAATTTATACTCAACGATATAATAACCTTTTAACTGTAGCCTATAACCTTTTTATTTTGATCACCTACATGTGTCTTTTGATCTGGGGATTATAAGTAATAAGGTAGACTATCCATTAACATATATACATATTTATTTACATAGAAATATAATATTGACAGAATACAATAAAATCTTCTACAAATAAAGATTAACCTGTCGAACTTAGTAAAACATACATAGTTTGGAATGGTATTTTAGGCAACTAAAACTTAACTTTTCTTGCTTTAAGTTTTGCAAACTCTTTTATGACATTGTTGTAGTCGATTTTCGAAGCAATGTTGTATTCTATAGATAGAATGGCAATATTTGTCAGTCTTGCTTCATTCATGCTGGAACGCAAATAGTTTTTAATAATTTTGAGTTTACTGAATGATCTTTCACATGATGCCACACTGACAGGCATGGTCAAAAATATTCTTATAGCTACTTCAATGTTTGGGTAGGCATCTCTTAGTCCATGTTTTGAGATTGCTGTGAGAATATCCAAATGCGTTGCCTTTTCGATATTTTCAAAAAGCTCATTTGCATGGTATTTAAATGAAGAAACCTCGTTGACTAGTTCAACTGTATCTACATCCCTACTATACTTCAACCCGAAATCGGCTGCACATTTTTCTAGGTGAGAGATGGATTGCTGGCTTAAGGACTTCCCAGACAAAAAGCTAAAATCGGATGACACTTGATGGTAAATTTCTGCCCTCTTTCCCATTTCACTAGAAATTTTATCAAACACGGCATAGCACTCTTTCTCAAATAGTTTTTGAGGACCTAGTGTTTGTGACTGATCTTCTGCCAGCTCTCCAGCCATCATCTTGACCTTTTTTATTCTTTTAGAAGGGAATTCACTGGGAATAGTCAAAGAGTCACACGTAGCTTTAGCATTTTCCAAAAATTGTGTAACTCCTTCTTTGCACATTTCTTCTTCTTTTTTTGCAAAACCCAAGAGCAAACTAGACGCTATATCCAGAGTTGTACCTTTCCCTTGAAGAGCCTTGTTTGTAAAATCTACACTGACCAAAATATCAGACCACATTTCCAAAAGCGACACAAATTCAAAATCAATTTGTTATAAAACTTTCATAGCACCAGAAACTGTGTCTGCATTCCAGTTGTTGTCTCTGTCAGTCATGCTTATCAAAATCTTGTAAACAGAGGTTAGACCATTCTTTAAGAGATGTCACGGCTTGACGCCTGGACGACCATCTCGTGTCACAATGTCTTTTGAGTGTGGTATTGAGACAACCAAGCAAGGTCTCCCATCTCGAGGTAGAGCTGCTGAAAAATTTGAAAAAATCCAAAACCTTTCCGAAAAAAGTTGTCAACATTACTGAAACTTCTGCAGCATGCACGCCTACGAGATTTAGGCTGTGTGCCGCACAAGGCACAAATGTTGTCAGGTCATTTAACTGGGATATGTGTGCTTGAACTCCTTCATATTTTCCGGCCATGTTTGATCCGTTGTCGAATCCTTGTCCACGACAGTTCTGTATATCCAAGTCATCAGTTTTAAGTTTTTCCAAGATTTCTTAAGATATCCCTCTTCCTGTCTTCTGGTGAGTTATGACGAAGTCCACAAAGCTCTCTTCAACAGGAACAGGGGTGTATTCTCAACATACTCAGTAGAGTAGCTCTTGATTAAAAACCATTTATGCCCACGTACGAGTTTTTCCCAAACAAATAGCATAATTGATTAAAGTTGTCATTCATTAACATAACATATAGTTACGACCAATCAAAATAGTTTTCATAATTGTTTACTGTCACTGACGAACGAGTAAGCCATTTATATTTTTGACAATCATTAATAGAGTATTTATTTATTGTTTATTACGTGATAAGTGAAATTAACTATGATTGAACCACTGTACGTGTATTGTTGAGCGGGAGGGTCAATACCACTGTTCGTGAATGGGTGTGTGGGTGTGTCAATACCACTGTCACTGTACGGACGTGTACACTGTGGTGTACATCAACGATATAGTGTCCAATTTGACAGACATAAATTTTACTGTGTTTTATGCTGAGAAAATTGAGTTAGTACAAAATACCTTTTATGCCTGTGAAATAAAAATTGAATAGTTTTATAAAGTTTAGCACAAAGACAAACTAAAATCACGAGTATAAACTAGATGTTTTAATGTCCAACATAAATAAGCTACGTACCCAGTGGTCTACAACCTGTTTTGAAAACAATAACCTCAACTCTCAGTTGGCTGTTTTTAAAGCACTAGATGTTCGCGCTCGCCAAATTATTTTACTTCCTAAACATTCGGCCACTCTCAGTATAAACTTGCTCTTTAGCTAGCGAAGCCAAGTGGCCTATACAAATTTACTGGCCCCTCCCTCCCTCACCCACAGCTAATATCATTGGCGAGGATGGCTCCTCAACTGGCAATCAAAGAGCTGCTACGCCCAACTATGCAACTGACTGTGGCATTGCTTGGTTCGTTATTATTTATTTAATATTAAAGAATAGCAGTTTTGTTATAAGATATTGATGTTATTGTAGCGGTAATACTTAAGGAAATGTTTAAAAAGTATATGATAATTAGAGAAAAACTTACCGGAGCTTCGCAGCTAGCCCTGAGAAAACGTCCATGAACAAGAATCTTAATTACAATAGTAATCTAACGAAAGAGATGGTAAGAATATTATAGAATGTGCTAAAAATAAAATATCAATTATAGTAAATTTGACAATCAGAGTAAATATTTTGAAGTGAAGGAAGGGGTCACATGGTGAACTTTGCCCCGGGGCCACCAAAAGTCTCTGGGCGGGCCTGCGTCAAGCAAAGCTGGCGCCTGGCGAGTGGAGTAGGGGCGCTCTTGTTTACCTGGGATTACTTCGCGCCATCAAGCTTCGCATCAATTAAGGAAGCTTTCTTTTATTGCGTGTTAATAATTTAGTACTGAATATATAAAACAAATTATAAACAGTAATTTTACAACAACAACAAAAAACAAATG
Source organism: Stictocephala bisonia (assembly GCA_035578905.1). Classification (NCBI taxonomy): domain Eukaryota; kingdom Metazoa; phylum Arthropoda; class Insecta; order Hemiptera; family Membracidae; genus Stictocephala; species Stictocephala bisonia. Next base: position 6,565 of record JAQJVL010008131.1, read on the forward strand.
TGTTCTTCCAATTTGTGCAAAAAGTTTACTTTCTCGAAAAGTGTTTACCTATAAATAATGGGTTTCCTTCATAGCCAATTTTGCGCCCTCGTTGTACCTGCGCCTTTGGCGGGGGCACATCTCGCCACCGCCTAGTTACGGCCCTGAATATAACTAGGTGCCTTTTCCAAAATATATGTTTACCCCTTAACAGATTCTTTCTATTAGATCACTTTTAATAAATCTACCTTTCAGTTATATTGATAGTGAGACTGACTCCAGTCCAGAAAGCTGCCAATGGCATATAACATTTATAATTTGTATTATATGTGTTTTTTATGTATCTAGTATTTGTGTGTTTTTTTTTTTTTTTTAACTTATCTTCTATGGTTGGTTTGTTTATGCCCTATGTCTCCTAATATTAATGTCAAGTCCATTAAACCCAACTAGACGATTTAAGGTGTCCAATAAATAAACCAGACAGAACCGTTTCAACAAAATTCAAGCAGTGAGGTTAGGAAGTGAAGAACATTGTACACCTACTTTTGAACAAATAAAATACTATAAATTAATTGTAATAATTATCTCCTTTCACTTCTAACTTGTTGGAATATTGGTTATGAACTGCACAGAAAAAGAATGCCTACTGAGTATTTTTTTGCAATATGCAACACATTGTAGGCAATAAAAATTAATTATTGTTCCTCACTTTGATAGTGGCACAACCTTCATAGTTGGCCACACAACAACCTAACTACTACACAGACACACACTGGATGACAGTATTTCTTTCTGCAATCATACCATGCTGCAGGTAGTTGTGAGGAAGGGCTTACAACCTCCCCTCAAACCCTTTTTTCGATTTGCACTGCCACAATGCGATCTTTTTCATTTGATTCCAGTTACTAACTTGCTTGAACCAATGTGTTCAAAGTGTGTTTTAATTTTTTCAACTTATAAGAACAAGTAGTTTGGTTTTGTTTGGATTTCATAGAACAAATAATTTTGAAAAAATCTAGTACAAGTATATTTTGTTTTTTAATTCTTTATAGTTGTACAACAAAGCTAACAATTGTGAGATTTTAATTAACCACTATGTTGTGTTTATTATCAGCAAAATGAGATAATACCTTATAATAAAAATGATTAGAAATTATTATGAATGAAAAATTGTTTAGTACATAATTTTGAAATAATACCTTTAAAGAAGGTACACCTAAGTCCCTGATAAGACAGACAGGTACCCGCTACTGCTTTAAATGATTTTTCTTACAAATAAAACTTTACTTTCTTCTGTTTACAAGGGCCCGTATGCCAGGGTGTGAACTTTATTTAAAAAGTGAAGCACTGACTGAGCTCAGTGATGGGGATTCAACCTTGAACACAGTGCGAAGTCTTAGCCACCAAATCATCACATCGGCAATAACTGATTTGCAATCATAACTGTTCTTCATCAATAATGGAAATGGAGAACGACCAACACCTACAACAGAACCGAACCACAAGCCCTCAATACCAAAACTAATTTCCTACAAAGCAAAAGAGCAAGAAATTGGAAAAATTATAGACACCTTAAAACCAAAAACATCAACAGGAGAGGACGAGATTTCCTCCAAACTGGTCAAACAGTGCAAAAATGAAATAATCACCCCACTGACAAGTATTGTAAATAAATCACTTTCACAAAGATTTTTTCCGACCGAGCTGAAAATTGCAAAATATATCAGAAATATAAAAATGGAGCAACTGATGAAGCCACCAGCTATCGACCAATCTCTCTTATTTCCACATTTTCCTAAATGCTAGAGTGAGTAGTTTTAACCAGACTGTTGGACCACCTCAAACAGCACCACCTTCTTACTCCGAGACAACATGGCTTTGTTAAAGACAGATCTACCACAACAGCAGTAGTCCAGCTGACTGAAACCATCATTAACAAACTAGAAGAGGGATATATATAGCTACAACTATACTTCTCGACTTTAGCAAGGCATTCAACTGTCTAGACCACAACCTCATTGTAAAAAAGCTACAAACTTTGGGAATCATCGATAAGGAACTAGACTGGCTCAAAAGCTACTTAAGCAACATGAAACAGATAGTAGAACTTACCTATACCATAAATAAAAATGTGGAAAAAGTAAAATCTGAACAACTACCAGTAAGCAGAGGAGTGCCACAAGGGTCTGTCCTAGGACCTGTCCTATATATCCTTTTAACTAATGACTTCCCAAAATATCTCACTGTGAAACGGTAATGTTCCCCGATGATACAGCCCTCATCCTAGGAAACAAGAACAAAGACCAATTTCACATCGACTCCTTTATTGCCTTCAACATGGCTAAACAATACTGCTGCCTTAACGACCTAGCTTTAAACGAATCAAAAACCCAACAGGTTATCTTCACTACTACTCAGAACCAATACCATGGCCTTCCAGGCAAAACAACATTAGAAGGAGGAATATATCTAGGATTAACATTGGACCAAAACTTTTCATGGGAACCCCATATTAATCAACCATGTCACAAACTCAACAGTAGCCTTTACGTAATAAGAAGAATGACAAAAATTAGCAGCAATGAAATAGCTATGACTGCATACTACTCTTTATTAAAGTCCCACTTGAGATACGGCCTGATAGTCTGGGCAGCACTATACAAAAGAAGGCAATTAGAACTCTAAAAGGACTAGGACCGCTGGACACATGCAGAGCAGCCTTCAAGGAACTGAGGATCCTAACTGTTACAGGACTACACATTGAAGACGCAGTCCTATTTACAATGAAAACAGGACATGGAAGGACTGGTGATGGACACACCTAAATACCAGACACAGGGGCAACTTCCTCCTAAATCAACACCATCTCAGTCTATTTGAAAAGAAACCTTCATATCGAGGAGCGGTGTTCTACAACATTCTACCTCCCAGAGAACTTTAAAACTTCCCTGAGAAACTGGCTGATGGAGCATCCAACTTATACCATCCAAGAATTTGTTCATTGGAAGACACACAACATTTGACAAACGCCTACTCATACACAATTAATTGTAACATTAACAATGTACACATCTATGACCTTTGTTTTATTCTCTAAGAATACGTACAATAAAGAAATATTCTATTCTATTCTAACAGGTATTCTACGTTAAATGCAATCATGGTGCAATAATTGGTGTAACATTTATTATTTTACAAATAAATACATCGCATTTATTTAATAGCAAATAAAAATAAAATCTATTCCGTAAAAATATGATCTAGAAAGCCATAAATAACACTATTTTTAGAATAAATGTTCAACAATCGGTACACCCACACCCCTTGATACTTGCTACATGTTAATAAAACCACAAAGTACTGTTAATTGCTAATCTATACAGTGTTAGATAGTCAAACACTGATGTAATCTGATCGTAAGCTTATGATTCAATTCCAAACTGATGGCTTGATTAAGCTGATAGTAGAGTAGGATACTTCATAATGTATATTTTAATTAAGATGATAAGTTCCATTAGTCCAGTCAATAAATGACCCAAAATGAGGTGTAGAGTGCGTAAGCAGGTAACTAAGCGATTCCTTCAGAAACTTGTTCAGGGGGCTTAGGTTGTTAACATACCAAAAGTCCTGACTCCTAGGTGATGAGCGGGGGGGGGAGGAGGGGGATAAAGTACGAATTTTGGGTTTTTCGCTTTTATCTCGAAAACGGTGCATCGGAGAGAAATATTTGAAGATAATAAAATGGAGTTCTTAAAATTATCTAAAACTTTTATATCATATGTTTTTTTCTAATTCCTAACCCTTTTCGAGCTATACCCTCGGAAAAAGTTGAAATTTACAAAAAAAATCTATTTACGTCAACATATTCATAAACATTGCATCATATTGTCTAAACCTATTCATAAACTAAAAGTATGAATAGGAAAGAAGTTGTAGATTTTTAAATTCTCTTTTAGAATATATATACATATGCTGATTAATGTCCAACCCGCCTAAAGTTACAGCTATTTTAAAACTTGTATAGCATTTTGCAATTTTCAGAAAATTAGTTTGTATATCATATTCTTAACCCACAACCAGGGCCGGTGACAGGGGGGGGTAGGGGGGGCTACAGCCCCGGGGCCCGGGCCCCCAGAGGGGGCCCGGTCCGGGGCCCTAGGTCTGGTTTAAAATACAAATCAGTGGTCTTTTTAACCGTGTGGTGGGTATTTCAAGTCTGCGAGGTGGCAGCACTGGCAGCATGCAGCGTTGGCAACACTGCACTAGCCGTCATCTCGCGGCCGGCGGCAGTGTATCTGTCTAGGGACTCCAGTCTAGCTTCTTTGTTTACTTACGTCTGTTGCACGCTGTCAATTTTCTGTGCGGTTTCGTGGATAGTTCTATTGTTCCGTTCATAGTTCGTTAATCGTCATGTGTGTTTCAATCAGAATTAGTTCAGTGATAAGTTAGAAGAGTGAGAGGAAAGTAGAAACAATGAGCTACAAACACAAATCTGGAGCGCAGAAGAGGAAAGAAAAGGACGATAGAGAGTTTAGAGAACGGGAAGCAAAGAAAGGCCAGTTGTCACTTGGACATTTTTTCAAAATACCCGATTCTGTTTCACTTTCACCTGATACTGAAGTAAGTGAAGTTGAGTTAGCAGTAAACACTAGTTCTAAGACTGATGCAATAATAAGTCCTACTCCTACCGACAAAGATATATTTGTTCCTAAAAATGAAAGTGCTGAGAGTGAGACTGAGAATTACAAGATTGAAACCACTGCTAATGCTACCAGAAGCAGTAGCACGTCTATCTTGGTCACAACTTCCCAGTCTCATGATGAAACGACCTCGTCGGCACCTTGCATACACTTTGATGTAGGGGACCCCAGTTTTGATGCAAGTATACATTTAAAATACAATCATTTTCCAATGCCAGAGCGATTTCCTGACGACATCACCGGTTCTTCAGTACCAACTTCAGTATTTAAAAAAAAACTCACTAATGGCGATTTAATTACACGGGACTGGCTAGTTTGGAGCCAAAGTAAAAAAGCCTTCTTCTGTTTGCCGTGTAAAGTTTTTAGCTCACTCCCTCACACGAAACGCTCATCTCTGGCACTTCCAGAAGGATTTTCAAGTAAAAAACGTTGGAAAAAATTGTTTGATAAGGTCCCTGAACACGAAAACAGTAGTAGTCACAAACACTGCTACATTCAATGGAAGTCAGAGGTGATAAAATCAAAAAAAGATAAAAATCTGACAGGCTTAATTTTGAATTCCATTCTACAAGAAAAGGAAAAGTGGCGTGACCTTTTAAAGCGATTACTTAATGTGACTTTGTTTCTAGCTGAAAGAGGACTTGCTTTTAGAGGCACTAATGAAAAAATAGGAGACCCATCTAATGGAAATTTTTTGGGCATCTTAGAACTGCTAGCAAATTATGATCCAGTGTTAAACGAGCATTTAAATAAAGTTCGTTTGTATCAAACTAAAGGGGAACGAATGCAAGTTCACTACCTGTCGCATGATATTCAGAATGAATTTATAGAATTATGTTCTTCCCAAGTTACAAAGGTAATTCTTGAAGAAAGAGAAAAAGCTAGGTATTATTCTGTAATTGTTGATGCAACACCTGATTCAGCCCACATTGAACAGACAGCATTTATTTTGAGATACGTGCATGAAACTGAAGAAGAAAGTGAACCCTACAAAGTGCAAGAACGACTTCTATGTTTTGCTGATTGCACAAAAAAGAGTGGTAAAGATATTGCTGAGCTTATCTTGAGTACTTTGAAACGCTATGAAATCCCTATAGAAGACTGTAAAGGCCAAGGGTACGACAATGGTAGTAATATGAAAGGTGCCTATAAAGGAGCTCAGGCTTTCATATTATCAGCCAACAGCGAAGCTGTTTACTCTGCGTGCACTTGTCACTCCTTAAACCTTTGTGGTGAACAAGCAGCGGAGTGCTGTCCAGCGGCTATAACTTTTTTTGGGGCTGTCCAAAAGTTGTACAACATTTTCAGTTCAAGCCCCCAGAGGTGGGATATTTTGAAAAATAAAATACCCGGATCTCTTCACTCCATGTCAAAAACACGATGGTCAGCAAGAGTGGATAGTGTAAGACCTGTTGCAGCTCATCTTCCTGGAATAGTAGAAGCACTTGAGGAAGTGATCAAACTAAATTTGACAGCAGAATGTCGTCGAGACGTAGAGGGACTGAAGAAATACTTCAAGAGCTTCAACTGCCTTCTTCTTGCATCGGTTTGGTACAAAATATTGAAACCCATTGACACAGTCAACAGAGTTTTACAGAACCGTGGTGAAACCTTAGATGTAGCGTCGAAGAATCTAAGTCAATTGATAGAAGATTTGAAAGTTTTGCGGAATGATGGTTGGGATAAAATCTTCAATGAAGTTTTGGTCGTTGCTGAAAACATAGGATGGCCACAGCAACTTGAGGAGGAAGAGAAAAGAAGGAGGAAACGAAAAAGGGCAGCTGACGCTGACGAGGACGACGAGGTGTGTGATGACAATATGGAACATAAACTTGATGCAAAGAAAACTTTTAACAACAAAGTTTTTAATGTCATTTTGGACAGTGTCATTGGGGACATGACAGTGCGTTTTAAGTCAGTCAGCGATTTGTGTAGTAACTTTTCTGTTTTGTGGTCATTCAAAGAAATGCCAGATGACCTGATCGAAACTAAATCTGCTGAACTAGTACAACGACACCAAAAGGATCTGGGAACCGATCTTCTTGAGGAACTGGTGAGTCTGAAGCAAATATATGAAGCAAACTTTGGTGGAAAAACACTTTTACCCTTTGAACTTCTCAAGAAAATTAAACTCTTCAATTTAGAATCTTTATTCCCAAATCTTACTGTTGCCTTGAGAATTTTTGCAACAATTCCAGCCACAGTCGCCAGTGCAGAACGTTCGTTTTCAGTATTAAACAGAATAAAAAACGTTCTACGCTCAACAATGTGCCAAAACAGGTTGTCAAGCCTAGGTGTTTTGGCGGTGGAAATGGACCTAGTAAAAAGAGCAAATGTAGATAGAATAATTGACGAATTTTCGTCAAGAAAAGCCAGAAGAGGAGTTTTGTTGTAATTTGTAATCATGGTTAGATTAAGATTAAAGACTTTAATTGACGAAAAGTGTTGTTTACTTTGTATATGGAAAAAAATCAATTAAACATAATTTATCTACGTGAATTATACGTAATAATTATGTATATGGATTAATAAAATCAATTTCTTCAATCAAAACATGTTGTATTTTTCTTTTTTAAATACCATTGTCTATTCAATTAATTCAACATTTACATATCTGTGATGTTTTAATTTAAATTTTCTATTATATAATTTTTTTTTTTTAAAGGTTTCAATTAAAACCATTTTGTATTTCTTCAATGAGTGCCTAAATTTGTGGTTTACTTAAATATGAAACAGCCTGAAAAGATAATTTATGAATGAATAAGTGAAAACAGGTCTAGATTACACCAAAATGAGTTATTTTATCTGTAATTCAACATTGTTCTCAATCTCAGGGACTGGGGAGTATCCCTAGACCCCCGGTACCCCACACAAACAAAACGCCTTCATGCATACCATACCTAGGGGCCCGGATTAGGTCCAGCCCTGGGGCCCGCGATCGCTCTCGCCGGCCCTGCCCACAACCTTTGTTCGTGTATTTTGTTTAAATTACAGATAACAATATCAGCAATTTGTTAGTCAATTAAATTTAATATTGTTAGTCAATTAATTAACTTGATACTGTTCGAGTTGGTAAAAGGGCTATGAAATCAATAGTTGACTTGACATTTGCAGACGTAAAGTTATCGCGCAAGGATCGGGCATTGCCAATATCTTCTGTCAGCTCATTGATAAAAGTTCACGATGAAAGGGTAGTAGTTACCCAACATTGCTCTTTCAGCGGATATGTATAAGCAAACGATCAGATGAGGATTTGATGACATATTTTGAGTATGAGTTGGCCCCATTTCCCTTAGCACTGTTCAACGAAAGTGGCATGAGAAAGACAAACAAATCAGTGCTGTACAACTTGTTTGAGCCAACCAAGAAAGATATTCTTCTGCCTTAAATGAACATTGTAGTCGATGGAGGATTTCTACTCCACAGAGTTATTTGGCCAAAAGATGCATCAGTTCTGACTATTTGTAATAGTTATATCACCTACGTCGACCACCATTATCCTGGGACTACTCGCACTGTGGTGTTTGATGGGTACGCAAACACAGCCAATTGCACTAAATCACAAGAACAAATGCGTCGTTACAGACTAAAAAGGTCAGCCGACATCAATTTGACATGGGACACACAAATACCTGTTAAACAGGAAGACTTTTTATCAAATCCTACCAACAAAACTAACTTCATCTCCTTACTCGAGATAAAGCTGCAGGAGAAAGGGATACATACTCTTCAGGCTACCGATGACGCTGACATCCTAATCGTGAAGACTGCTGTTGAACAATCCACTCACAACTCTGTGGCTGTCGTTGGTGAGGATGTAGACCTTGCTGTCCTGTTGATTGCTTCCACTCCTGCGACCCGAGATATCTTTATGCTGAAACCCGGACGAGGGAAAACCAAAACAATAGTACTGTCCACCCAAGCAAGAGATGCAGCACCGTAGATTTGAACACATCTTGTTCCTTCATTCATTTACCGGATGTGACACAACTTCTGCTACTTTCAAGAGAAGCAAGGTGGGCTTCTTTAAATTGTACTTGGAGTCAGAAATCATACAGCAAGCAGCAATGACATTTTCTAACCCCTCCTCTACTTACGACCAGGTTGAAAAGGCTGGGGAGATGTGCTTTCTGAAGTGGTATAAGGTGCCAAAAAAACAAACCTCCCTTAACCAGTACCGCTTCCAATCGTTTACGAGGTCAGTGGCAAATATGAAGCCTGAAATCATATTTGCCACTGATATATATCCCTACCTCCAACATATATATCCCTACCTCCAACAGAGAATGCAGCTAAACAGCACTCTCGGCGAACCTACCACCAAGTGCAGCAGTGGCTTGGTAATGAGATGCCCCCTCAAGATTGGGGGTGGAAACGTGTAGGAGACACCCTGGTGGCAATTACAATGGAAAATCTACCAGCACCAGAGGTTCTTCTGAAAACTATATTTTGCCGCTGCACCAAGGATTGTGTAATTGGAAAATGTGGCTGCCGAAAAGCGATGATCACCTGTTCTGCAGCGTGCCTCCACTGTCAAGGGAAGTGCCTGAACAGTGTGCCGGTTGACGATGAGGACGATGTAGAGCCCATTCAGCAAGAGCTACCCGCTACTGAGGAAGAAGATGCCATGGAAGAACAATCATTGCCTGGGCCCTCAAGTTCAAAGAGGATGAAAATTTGATTACTTTTAAAGTTGAGAGTAAAACATTAGGAATATATTGAGAACAATGGGGTTTACAATTATTATTGTATTGGTGTAACGAAACTATCTGTAGAATAAAGTGTGAAATTTGTCATCATCATTATTTTTTCTACTTTATTTAATAACTTGCTTATAAGTGGCCATATATGTTATTAGATGAACAAACAAAGGTTGTGGGTTAAGAATATGATATACAAACTAATTTTCTGAAAATTGCAAAATGCTATACAAGTTTTAAAATAGCTGTAACTTTAGGCGGGTTGGACAATAATCAGCATATGTATATATATTCTAAAAGGGAATTTAAAAATCTACAACTTCTTCCCTATTCGTACTTTTCGTTTATGAATAGGTTTAGACAATATGATGCAATGTTTATGAATATTTTGACGTAAATAGATTTTTTTTGTAAATTTCAACTTTTTTCGAGGGTATAGCTCGAAAAGGGTTAGGAATTAGAAAAAAACATATGATATAAAAGTTTTAGATAATTTTAAGAACTCCATTTTATTATCTTCAAATATTTCTCTCCGATGCACCGTTTTCGAGATATAAGCGAAAAACCCAAAATTCGTACCTTTAGCCCCCCCTCCTCCCCCCCGCTCATCACCTAGGAGTCAGGACTTTTGGTATGTCAACAACCTAAGCACCCTAAACAAGTTTCTGAAGAAATCGTTTAGTTACCTGCTCACGCACTCTACACTTCATTCCTTGACTGGACTACATAACTTTTCATGTTCTACAGGAAGTAAAGATATGAAAGATAATTAGACTTACAATATAAATAAATCATTATAATGGCATAGAGTTTAGTTGCATTGGACTATAAATTATGTATTAATAGGGGTACCTTGAACTATCAGTTTAGTAAGACAGTCTATCCAGTCTCATTATCAGTTAACAAAGATGTCAATCTGATCAGATGTCTGATAATCAATTACAATGTGTGGAAATGTTGTAGCCAACAGTTTTCAATGGAGTGATACATGGTCACAACACACCCTATGTGTGCACAACACTAAAACTAGATGTGGACTTTACCTCATATTGTTAAATGTGTGTCTTCTCTCAACATTTGTACATTGATTTGTTCAGAAATACTTCTTACACTAAATCAGGTAAAATAATGTTGTTTCTATTTTCTCAATACAATGTTATGTAGACAAAAGAAATGAAGTATTAACCATTTAAACTGTTTAAAAAAGAGAATACATGTCAACATGAGTTTCAAATTGATAGAATGAGACAAATAATTTGTTTTATTAGTTAAATTGTACCAATATTAATAATTTATATTTTTTGTCCATCTTTGTAATGTAAAAAGTGTGTCAATTGGGTTGAAGTTGACCTAATCTTCATTATTTTATACTAGAAATATTAACCTCTCCACTGCTACTTTAAAATGTTTGAATTTTTCTATAAATTTACATACAATACAATAAATAACGGTATTAATTTTGTTTGTTCTCAACTCTAATTTTATTTTCTAAACTTAAGCATACGATGTAATCTATTCAACAGAATTCATTTATTTAGTTCAGTAGGCATATTACTTACCTATACTGCAAACATTGCTTCCATCTAGCTTATGCTAATTGATGAGAAACTAAATATTATCATATATTTAATCATACTAGCTGTACCCGCCTGCTTCGCCGGTCATAATATTGAATTTAGTTATACCTAATAGAAATGTGCAGCAAGCTTTCAGATTACACTGTATTTTTCCACTATTATTCAAATTATTTGATCTAATATCCAATTTAAAACAGCTGATATGTATAATTTACTCTACTCAACTATTTTCAATTTTAAAAGTGTAGTCTACCACAATTTTTCTCAATTTGTTGAAGTTATACTTCTTTGCGCCCGTTAGACACTTTGGGATGGGATGTTGGTCGAGAAACCGCGTCACGCTGAAAAGTAAGAACAAATTTTTAAGAACTATCGATTAATCGATTGTTAATCTAAGAAATTTAATCGAAGAAATTACTGATAATGATAATATAGGTGTATAATATAATAATGAAGTCACGTATAATATATTGAAGATAAATATATTGAATAATATTGAAAAATGTCTTATATTTCATTCATATATCCTGTCTGTTTGTGTGCGTGAGTGGGTGTATGAGAATGGCCAAAGAAGTATAACTTCCACCGTGTGGTCCGACGCACACCCAATTTTTTTTTTTTTTATATAACAGCTGTTAATCAAATAAATCAGTCAATTAAAATTAATATAGCTCCTTAAGAATACCATGGGAATTTTGGAAGCCAATGGGATTGAGTCCTGAGGTCGGAGAGGAAAATCCTTTCTTAGTGAGCCTCTAGGGGCCAAGAATGAACAAAATTTCATGTCAATCAGATGTATAGTTTTGGAGAAATAGTGATGAGGGGTAAATTACTTTTATGTATTTCTTGTAGTTTACAAACTTTGACTGTCTAAAAAATTATCAAAGTCTACTTTTAGAGGCCGTAAAGTATGACAATTGACTCTAAATCAATGAAATGTCGAGGTTCTCGCCATGTTTAGCCTGGTCCAATGAACTGGCTATACGTGTGTTAAAATGAAATTAAAAATGTTCCGATTGAAATCAGTTTGTTCTAGATATACAACATTTTCAAAGTCTATACAAATCTGTAAGTCTACTTTTAGAAGGTACAAATTACTGCAGTTGACTCTGAATCAGTGAAATATCGGGTTTCTTGTCATATGTATCCATGTCCTGTCAACTGGCTTTGCACTTGGTCAAATTAAATTGAAAATTTTCCAATTAAAATCAGTTTGTTCTTTTAGATAAAAAATGTTCAACGTCTAGAGAAATCTGTAAGTCTACTTTTAGAGGGCTCAAAGTACTATATTTGACTCTGAATCAATAAAATATTGTGTTTCTCGCCATGTTTAGCCTTGTCCTATGGTCTGGCTACGCATGCTTTAAAACTAAATTGTTAATTTTCTGATTGAAAACAGTTTGTTTTCCTAGATAACAAAGTTTCATAGTATAGGAAAACTTGTAAGTCTACTTTTAGAGGGCGCAAAGTACGGTAATTGACTCTGAATCAGTAAAATATTGTGTTTCTAGCCATGTTTAGCCATATCCTATGACCTGGCTATACATGTGTTCAGATTAAATTGTATATTTTCCCATTGAATATAGTATGTTCTCCTAGATAACAAAGTTTCACAGTTTAGAAAAATCTGTAAGTCTACTCTTAGAGACAGTAAATTAATCAATTTGATTTACAGACACAAATTGAAAATCTAGCACTACCTACCTTAGGATGAAAGAGGTGAGATAGAGCAAAAAGTCATAGGGCCAAAGTTGTAGATCGCCTCAAATCAGGTGCAGCAAATGGTGTAAGTTTTGCTGTAGTTAGCTGCTACAGTCCAATTAGAGAAACACTGTTTTTGGCATTTAAAATTGTTGGCACTAAAAAGGCTGCCATCTTCGATTTACTACGAATTTTTCAAAATCCCCTCTTATTGCACATCTACATCATAAGATCTTTGACTCTACACAATTTCAGCCTCGTAGGCTTAGTACTTTTTTAGTTACAGCGATGAGTGAATGAGTCAGAGGTTATTTGCCTTTTATAGGTATAGATTAAATAATATTACATTGTTTTTATCTCAGAATTAAAATAAATCATCTATTTTATCTCAATTTGTTTTAATGTTATTAATTAATTTTTAGTGTGATTTAATTTTGTATATATTTTTAATGCTTTTGTTATGTATCATGAATATTTAATTTATATTCATAAATAAATTAACATGATTCTTTATTAGGTCTATCAAATCTATCAAAAACCTATTTAGCTTATTCTAGCACTCATATGTACATTGTTGCTATTATTATCAGGAGAAAAAAATTAATTATATTCCCAAATTGTATTTCAGGCATTTTTGTATCATTTGTATCAAAATGTTAATTTTAAGAGGTAATTTTTAATGAAATAATTATAAAACTGTAATTCTAAATGAAAATTAGAAAAAAAGTAAAATTAATAGAGATAATAATACATTATAACTATAAATTATTCATAAATAAAAAATATAGTACAAATTATATTGTACTTGACATTTATGCGCTTAATACAAACTTACCAAATTAACTAAAATAACATTTTTTTTTAATTTGGAAATTATATGTAACAATGTTTTTTAAAATCAGGTAAATTATATCTAACAGTAGAAGGCAAAAAGAAAATTTAAATGAAAATATTTTAAGGGATGTACATCTCAGGAATACTCGGTATTGGTTTTGCTCTGTAGAAAGTGCAGAAAACAGAAGTCCCTCTCTGTTTCCTGCTTCACAGAGAAGGTTCACCAATAACTCATACAACATACAATGAACACAAACGCTATTATTGTAGTGAAGAAGTGGTTCTTTTACTGGTATAGGAGTTATAATTGGGATAGATTTATATCTGGCATTTGGGGCTGTCTATTGTAAGGATATATACATTTATATCATGTAATTTTAAAATTCCATAGAAGACATAAAATATTAGTTCATTTTTCTTGGCCTCATAAATACCTTGCATTGATTGGTTATTCCACAGATAATAGGTTCTTTAACCCACCGTTATTACCGTGGTGAGAAAAAATCTCACCTCTTTACATTTTGAAATTATTTATTCATTCCTACGCCCGCTCCATTATGGCTGGGATGGGGGGCTCCCCAGCCATAATGGAGTGACATTTTTATTTACCCACCCGCCCACCCATACACGTTCAGTGATATTGACCCACCCGCCCACCCTTACACGTACATTGGTATTGACTAAGTCTGTGAATCAACAACTACATTAAAAAATACAAAAGTCGAAAATATAAGTTTTTTTTTTTTTTTTAATAAAGTTTTAAATACATTGATAAAAAAAGTAAAATATGCAATATTATTTTCTTGATACATCCTGTTAGGTATAAAAATCATTTTTATCAAATTTAAATCACATTCTGATGTCAAAAAAGTCAGTATAAAATAAAATAGACTGGTGAGAAAAAAAATCTTACCCCTTT
>JAQJVL010008132.1:0-20971 GCA_035578905.1 Stictocephala bisonia
AGCGACGTGTACGAAGGTAGCCACAGAGGAATACCCAAAAGCATTTTATATAGTGTAAAGACCGCCATCTTTTTTGCATTTTATATAGTATAACACGGAAAAAGTTAGGTTAACAGCGAATTTTATATAGTATGATGTGGGAATTTGGAGGGAAATTTAGGAATTTGAGGGAAATTTTGGGAGGGAAAATTCCCACGGAGGTTGGTACCACTGCGCCGCCATCTTGGACAAGTCACGTGACCGCTCTCGACCAATCAGAGGCCAGAAAAGTGAGTCTAAAACTGCCAGTTACTGTCTACTGAAACAACACAATTCAACTCAACAATAAACGATGCTTTGATCTTTGGCAGCCGACAGATGTTTGTCAACACTCAACAGTTACAGCACTAAACAAAGAGTATGCAAATATTTGTTCAAAAGTAAAGACTATTACTATATAAACTAGTTACATACTGTGCTGTAAAAACCTACCACCTGAAGTGTGTGCAGTCTTTTACTTATCCAGGAATAAAACCAAAAAGTAACCATATAAACTATATATATTATATATCTAATTAAAGAGAATTAAACAGAAAATAGTAATATGGGAAAAAAATGATTTTGCCAAAAAATAAGTTTTTTGCAGTCCGAACCCCCTTAAACCACCGATGCTTGTCTACGTTGTGTAACTTATACAATAACGGGTACGACCTTTTCCTAGAGTTTCACCAACAACTCCTGCGAACCGTACTCCGTGATCTTTTACAGCACCTTAAGGGGACCAGGATGTCCCTATCTTCCGCATGTTAAATTTAGCAACTTCATGTACCTTTTTATCAAAAACTATATTATATATTTCCAATCAGGTTTTTTTGTCTTAAAGGGCATGTCCTAATGTATATTTTAAACTGAGAAAATAAAAAAAAATTACAGTTAAAAATATTATGTACATTTTATAAAATATAGTTTTTATGGTGTTTTTTCCATATTAAATGACATGTAAAACTCGTTTAGAGAAAGATTTTACAAAACTGTCAATTAAAAATGTGTAGTTTGATGTAAGGTACAAAATGAAACTAAATATAGGAAAATATCTATAACGGTTCCTGAGAAAAAGGAACATAAGTAAGAAAAAACACACTTTTCGGAAAACAACGATTTTTGCTCGGACTGACTTTATTTACATGACATAAGTTATCTTAGAACATTCCAGCACCATATGACGGGTTATCCGGGTCATCCTCTTCATATTTGTTCTCCAGCTTCCTCTTTGCCAATAATTGTTGCTGGCGACACTTTTTCTGGATTTCTTCCAAGTCTTTTTCAGCTTCTCGAATCCTATTTTCATCCATCTTCTTCATTGATTTAATACAATTAATACCAGGCCGAATACCTAAACCTGTCAGAACTCTGCACCTTGTAATATTCCCTTCATTGAAAGTGGCTATTCCCTCATAGACTCCGAACTCAAGTGTCTTTTTCTGAACAAAATTTGATTTTGGAATACGGGACCATATTATGCTATTGAGGGATTCACACGCATTCTGGGTTCCACCGTGAAGGCACTTCTTCAAAAGTCGTTCATTGGACAGATGGGCTTTATCTCATCCATCACAGCTTGGGGCAAGTGAGTGTGTTGATTGTGATCGTACTGCTCGTTATTGGCTAGTGCTTTTTTGTATTTGCACCAAGTTTCGGGGGGCTCGGGGCACAGACCATGGTGTGGATTTTCGTTAGTTGATGCAAGGTGAAAGAATTCCGCCCAAACAGCTTTTTTGATGTTGTCCAGGTTATTAACATTTCTCCTGATGGCCAAGCCATAGTATAATTGTATTTCATTGATAATAGCCCCTGTTAGGCGCCCTCGGCCACCCATTGTTTTTCCGTCTGAAAGTGTGGACTTGCCCGATTTGAGTTTTAGGTTTTTCAATCTGGCTCCCATTCTTTTTTGGACATGGCCCACACATTCAAGCTTCTCAATTGAGAAGTCTGGGCCATAAGGTTTATCAGATTCTACCCTTGCAAATGCTGCACTATCGCCATCACCCAAATAATGCTTATACCTAATGTCATAGGTGCCTTGAGAACGTCGGAAAATATCCAGGACTCCACTGACCTCCATCCCTCCACTTGAGCCTGAATAGTTTGCTGTACAATTAGGTTCATGATTATCTTTTAATCTATCACTACATCTGCCCGAATATGGGGGGGGGGGGGGTGATATTGATCCACTCGCCCACCCATACACTTACAGTGATATTGACCCACCCGCCCACCCATACACGTACAGTGTTATTGACCCACTCGCCCACCCATACACGTACAGTGATATTGACTTAGACATGATACTGCAGTCAATGACTTTACCAGTATTTACAGCTATTGCGGTAACCACGCCATTTAGGGAAGCGTGGCCTCGCTTTTGCCAGCTTCCGTCAAAAATACAGGTAACGTCTCTGTTCGGGTATCGTTTTCAACGACACATTCCTCAACAGCATGAACCATAGTATCTTTACAAGTTCTTTTAGCTGCATATGAAAGTATATCAGTGTAGTACTTGAATGCAGGGGGTGATGGTAGGTTCATAATTGCACAAAATGTTTTGGCAGCAGCCAGCCCTCTACCAATAGATAGAAACGCGTAGACTGCTCGAACATTTAGCTCTTTATGTTTAGATGGCAAAACATTGCTGTTATTTAAAGAAACAGATGCCTGACAATCATTACAGGTTATAGTAATTTTCATGAATAACCCAACTCTGTTACTTGTTGCGATGTTTAGTGGACCTTTACATTTAGCGCAAACTGCAATTTGACCCAACAACAATTCTAAACTATTTAAATTCACAATGTCATTCATGTCTTTAGGGTTACATTCATCCTCATACTGCTGGTAACGACCTAAATTACTCCCTATTTTCATCTGAGACAAAGACTCGCTTAGGTATTACTGGTGAACTTACACTACATAGGCCCAGGGTATGACACAGGTTGTCTGTAGAGTTAGGCCTACCTAAATTGTCCCCCACTGATGTAGAAGCTTTGACAACATTCTGCCGTTTAATTCCATTAAATTTAGGTTTCCTTTTCTTGAAATAAGCACTAGACCTAGGCATGTTATTTACAGTTATGCTAAGAACTATAGTTATGAAATAAACACTGAACAAAACTCAATAATACGTATCACAGCACAATAATAACAACATAACCAACACCTAGCAACCAAAACAATGTAACAGATGATACATTTTCGTGTCTGCTAAATACAACAGTGAGTCCAACATAAGAACAAGAAAATTAACTTCATGGAAGGCGTATTATACACTATGTGAAACGTGTTTCTCTAATAGTTAAATTGAGTGCAAAATTTATCGTGCATCCAATTGTTAAAATCACAATAACATTAGTTCTACTGCTCTGATTAACCTAAATATGGCCTCAAAATAAAGATTAAAGCTAACACATTAAAAAAAATGAAAAAATAAATTTTGATTTTTTGACCAATGTTGACATCCCAGTCCCCATAAGGCTAATTGTTTTTGGATCAAACTTTCATACTCGTACTAGCTCATTACTAAACTGAGGGTTAATACAGTTCACATGTATTTCAGCATGATAATGCATATTCAATGACTAAATTATCTAAAAAACAATAGTAAAGGACATTTGTTACATTGTAGATTATGATTGTAAAGATATAAATTTTTATTTTTAAAAATTTTGGCAATTAGAAAATCACAAGAATTAATATCTATTTTATGTTATCAAGCTGATTGTTACAGGATAAACAACAATATTCTTCATAACTGTGTTTTCCGTAGACATGCTTTTTATATTTGCAGCAGGTGTTGATAATTTTTCTAAGTTTTCTTCTTTTTTCACTTGGTAATTCCTTACAACACGAATTGCATTGTTCTTTCGCTGAGGTTTTATTTGCAGGCGTTGTTGACTTACACTTTAATTATCACCATTAAAATGAAAAGAAGATCCTTTGTCCAAATCTAAAATGCGATCTATCTCACTACGTGATATATAGTCACTAAACAAGTCACAGAATAGAACTTGCAAATCATATAACCTTAAATTACAGTTGTGAAAGCATAAACATCGAGTCAGCTGACTGATTTTTTTTTGTTTGGTACACAATGTATCAAGTTATACACTGTAAATAGTCCTCAAAACCAGTCAGGTGTACCGAATAGTCTATATATTATATGGTTTTACACTTATGAAGTTAAGATCGCTTTAAATATGGGAAGTAAATAACAAAATAAAAAAAAATTGATTTAGTAAAAAGCTGGTCTCATGGAATACCGAGAAGGTTAAAAGATTCACATGACACATTTTTTGTTATATTATTTAAAATACTTATGTTGTGTGTTATAATTTATAATATTGTTCAACACTTTAAATCTGACACATAACATATTTTTTTAGAGTTTTAAAAAACAAACTTAATATGCTTGTAGGAGCAAATTTATCAAAAGCTACCCCTCTCCCCCCCGGTATACGGAGTGTTAATGAGTAAGTGGTGGCAGGGTAATCAGGAGACAACATGACAGTTTGTTAGAAGTACTCGATGGGATGTGTTACTCTATTGTCCAACAATACAATACCATGCACTCAACACTCTCTCGCCCTAGCTGACTCTCACGCATTCTCAAGAGACAAATAGACAGACGTTGATACGTCATTTATCAGAGGATATAAACTGAAGCCCTTGAACTTTTGAAACTGGCTATGCTTATGAGAACCATTAATAATCACGAGGAAACATTGTTAGATAAGTATGGGATGTAGGACGCACCTGATAAAATATTTTTTACAAGTCAATACTAACTGCACGGACAAGAATCCATAGTAATTTTTCGACGGATATACAGGATTTAAAAAAAAAATAATTTTTGCACAAAGTATTAAAATAAAATCATTTTTACACCAATGTATGTATTATTTAACCACAAATAAATATGTTTTATTTTACATAACAGATTAATTAGGTTAGCAATATGTATTTACGGCAATATGTATATTACGGTTAGCATAAACTAACTCAACCTCCTTTATTTGTTAAAAATATCAATTATTACTCGTTGTATGGATATTTTGATGTCATTTTCGTGTTCAGGAGGAACATCTACATAGGATTAATGTAATATTCATTGTTTGTGTGTATTTACAGGGTGTCCAGCTTCGACTGTCGCATATTTTACATTATTGTTTGTTAGGTCAATATTAAAATAATGCCACATAACATGTGTCTTACCTCGATTCGTTTTCTGTCTGTGTGTGTATATGTTTTTTTTACAAACATTTGAATATCTCAAAAACAGTTTAATATATAATACTAAATTTTCATATGAAAGTTGATCTTATAAAGACACAATTTATTTTAAAAGCCTTAATGTCTAAGATTTTAAGTTAAAAATTGTGGCTGACCAACAATTTCAAAGTTCAATATAAAAAAAATACTACTTATTTTACAAAAAAATTTAAAATACATTATTTCTAGACTTCGTTATTATATTATATTGTTAACGCGACCAAATTATATTGTTAAGCGATTCCCTGAGTTTTTTTAGTACTACCGTGGAAACATTTTGATGACAATGATGGATCTGATAAATCTAAATATTTGTTTATCTCTTCTATGACAACAGGAACAATGTGATTGTGATGACAAGTTTCGTCATTTATTTTTGGTAGTTGGTACTTACACCACGTATTGTGTGTTTTTGGGCAGAGAGGGTGAGCTGGATGTTGATTTGTTGATCTCAAGTGAAAATATTGTGCTAAAATTGCAGTTTTTCATATCATCAAGGCTTGTTACATCACGTCTTATTGCTAAACCGTAGGATAACTGAATGTCTTGGATAGCTTCATTACTCAAACGGACATTTCCTCCTATTGTTTTTCCATAGAAAAGTGTGGTCTTGCGCATTTGCTGTTTTAGGCGGCGTATACGTGATCCCTTGTGCTTCTGCACATGGCCTACGCACTCTTTTTTACAACTGGACATTCTGAACCATACGGTACTGCTTTTACTACAGTAGAATAAGATGAACTATCACCATCACCTAAGTAGTACCTGTAGCGGATGCAAGGTCTCGATTCTCTGAACATCTCCAGTATACCTTGTGTTACCATTCCCCCACTATACTACCCTGATAATTTGCAATACAATTAGATTCATGCTCATGTAATCTTTTCTTACATCTGCAGTACTTTGCAAGAACTCGTACATCTATTACCTTTCCTGTCTCTCCACTTGTGGCACTAACAATGCCATTCATTGAGGTGTGTCCTCGCTTTTGCTAGGAGCCAAAGAATATAGCAGTTATATAGCTAGTTTCACATATAGAAATGGTTTCCTCAGCTGCTTCTCTCATAGACTCAAGACAGACTTGCTTTGTAGCACTTGCTAGGGCTTAATTGTAATACCAAAAAAGGGTAGGGTTAGGCAAGTTAATAATGCCGCATACTGTTTTTGCAGCCTGTGCACCTCTGCCTATACTTCTAAATGCGTAGGATAGTCTAACATTTATTTCAGGTTTGCCTTTGTTTTCCTTAGAGCTGTTGTAATCAGAAACGTGATAACACTCATAACTACAAGAATTGCATTTGATTTATGATATATGTACGCTTAGGCCTAATCGGTATGAAGTATGGTTTAAAATTTAAGTTAAATTATTTACACATTGAAATTACGAAATGTGTGATTTTAAACTCTTAACGTAAGAAAACCCAAAGAAGCGCCTTCTGCTATCTTCCGCTAATCCTGCAGTACTGTCGCACAATATGGTGGTGGAACCGTCTTGTAATAGAAGCCAGCGGTGAACTATCCACTCCTCTCACCACGGTATAGTCGCACGGTGGCAACGCAAGCAGTGTGTTGCAACAAAAAAGTTGCTGGTCTGTTTCCCAGCAAAAAAGACAGAAGGATGGACTTTAACTTTTAGCTTTTTACTTAGAAAGGCTTTAAGGTTTTATTTTTAATTGCAATGCCTGTAATGTCTTACTGTAGGTCTACTATATTATATAAAGTTATCATAACAATGTAGTGTAGGTGATATTTTTTACTATAACAGAAGAAAGTTATTATTAATGCACCTAACAGAAAAATTAAAAACTCTTCTTTCTTCTTAACTACAAAAATTAGTTAACCAAACAACAGATTTTAAAAGTGATTTTTTTTTGGCTTGACTAATTGTTAAAACATATAAATATGTTTGTTCTTTGTTTGCATAGCTGCGCCAACTAATAAAGTTGGTATACAGTTTGCAATAATATACAATATTGCAGCTTAAGTATAGTTTTTAACTACGTCAAAATATGTTGTAAAATAGTTTAAAATACTGTTTAAGTGTATAATTTGTACAATATTTTACTTGTGGGGTACTCCGTATCCCCAAACCCCCTTTGTGTGAGCCCCCACTTTACTGGGTCACAAGCCGCCACTGGCAGACATCGAATGAAAAGATTGACACGTTCATTCGACGTGCGATGATCGAAACACCGTTTGTACTAGCTCTAAATTTTCCTCCACACTATGCGATGGTTCCACACACACAGATCTCAGATTTTCGCTAAATCTGTTTGATGGTGTTATAGTGTGCAAGGCCCTTAACCATGTTCTGACACTTGATATCGCTCCGCCACCGGCTCACCTATCTTAACTCAAGTAGCTGTTTGTCGTTTGTTAATCAAATCAAACCAAATCAAAATAATTATTGTCGATTAACGATGTAACATTACATGAAAGCAGTCAAAAATAATATAATGTTTCAATAACTACAAACAGTCATATAATCTACAATTTTTCCTTATCAGCTAGGAAGGCACTTATAGAGTAATACTCCTGAGTTAACAGAAAGTCATTTAACATTTTTCTAAACATTTTTAATGAGGACTGAGCCCTAAGACGTGATGGAAGGTTATTAAATATTTTTACCTTAGATGCAGAAATTTGTTTTTCAAAAAATGTAATACGGTGTTTTGGAGTTGGTATTTTGTTGAAATTTCTCAATGTATAATTAGAATCTGTTTTATGCGCGTGAAGTTGGATGTTTTGTTTAAAAAAGTACGACACTTCTAGGATGTACAGACTAGAGAAAGTTAACATGTTAGCTAAAGTAAACATACCTCTGCAGGATTGGGATTTTTTAAAACCCAGAATAACCCTTAAGGCACTCTTCTGCAAACGAAATACCCGCTTAGTACTAGTGGATTCAGCACCATTGGAAGGCTGTATACCATATGAGGATAAATACAACCATAGTAAGCCGCTTATTGTATATCTCTGTTAGCATAATATGAAAGTCTACGAAGAACAAAAATACCACTGCTTATTTTCCTACATACCTTATCAATGTGATGGTGATACTTTAGGTTGTAGTCAATCAACAGACCCGAAAAGTTATAAATTCAGAAGATTGTATTTCAGAATCACCTATAAATATATGAGAATTTACGTTATTGTCATTATTTTTGCGTCGTTTTAGGAGAAAATCAATAAATTTTGTTTTGGCACTGTTAACAGAGAGACAATTATCATCCAACCATTGCAAAAGGGCACTGCATTGAATAAATGTTTCGACTTAAAGATGTTCTAGGTTTTTATGGGAAAGATTTAATGAGTTGTCATCAGCAAATAGACAAATATTTCCGCCTCTTATGCTATGGGATATGTAATTTATATATAATAAGAACAAAAAGGGTCCCAATACTAAACACACACCTGTTCTCACACTTGTCATAGAGGACATTCTACTACCCAGACATCCCAAATCGTCCAAAAAAGGAATCTTAACAACCTGGCTTCGGCCGATAAGATAAGTCGATAACCACTGATATACCAGACCCCTTATACCAAGTCGTTGTAGCTTGTGCAATAGCATGTCATTATGTTTACCATGTCAAATGCCTTTGTAACCTTTTTGTTACTTATCAAGTTACATTAATTCAAAATATTTATTTAATTTAACAAACTTTGATTTAAATTAAATTATTGGGTGTCTTTAATTGATCTCCAATTTGGTTAAAAATTTGTAATGTGCTACCTGGAGGAGGTTATTGCATCACATTGATTTATTTTTTATTTTTTAAAGATAAAAGTAACAAAACTTGATTTAATTTGATTTACTATTTTAGCATGATAATTCTTAAATATCTTCTCAGGGTCGTATAGGTAATTTGGTGAAGCTGTATGAGACAATGAACCAAGACAGTTACTCTTTTATAAAATTATTTTTTATTACATTTTCAAAATTTCATGACTCTACTTTTCTTATCAACAATTTTGATTATTACAAGACGTTTGTTACTTAATTCAAAATGTTTTACAGATTGTATCTTAAAAAATAATGTTCTTAGTTAAAACTTATCTGAGCACTATGAAGTTCTTGTAGTCGTATCTACTGAAAACGTTTACTTTGAGACCTCACTATTCACTGATTTTTCTACTACCCACAAATGGTAAAAAAGAATAATATATGTGTTGTATTACTTTTCAATGCTAATTTATGTAAATCAATTCATAACTAATGACCAGTTGATGTCCTGAGGACCTCAACCCTGTCGCACTGTTCAAGGCTAGGAAGAGAGAGTGAGTGTCTGAACGCCTCGCTTTCCTCCTCTGACCTCATGGTCCTTTCCCCACCCTTCTTCCGGTGTCTGTTACCATTTTCGTTGGAGAGTTCTTTGCAATTTCCGCTTATGCCACGAGGTTACAGCCCGTTCGCTCCTGCCACCTACGGGGATATTTGGAACTACATGCTACGTTCTGATTGGTCCCTCTCAAGCATTGTCATCTACGTCGTCTAGTGCATTGAAGTTACTGGAGACCTGGTGGGCTTGCAGTGGAAATTTCCAACTGACTTGTTGATTCCTGTCCCTCGAGCATTCTCACATGTTTACGATTGTAATTCTTAGAACCAACCACGCCTGTCTGGGATACACAAAGGCAGACCTGTATTTTGTTTGGATGCACATATTTCTGTCTCCTTTTCTTATCTAACTGGTGTTTTACTCACGACAATTCTCTAACATAATTTGAACCTTCTTTATTTATTCCGATTAAATATATTCTTTTCCTTTATATAGTAATTTATTATTTATTTAAATTAATTAATTTATTTATCAATTTGGTGGACCTGTTACACCTTATTCAGGTCTAATTGTGAACTAATACAGATATTGGAGTACGATTAGATTCTTGGATCTATCAAAAATTAAATTCCAAGAGCAATTTTGTATGTTTTGTGATTTGCTCAAAAGAAATACTTTTGTAAGAGATATTTTTAAATTATTTATACTCTAAATCATTTATTTCAGCTGAAAGGTCATTTCAGGCAGTTTAACTTTTCACTCCATAAAGCAATTGTTTCTGCTGTACCCAATGACATTTACCTAATCAGAATTTCAGTATTTTATAAGGGTATGTAATATATAATAATTAGTACTAGTTCATCAGTAAGAAACAAAAGGGCAGAAAAACGGAAATGTTTCAAAATTTCATTGTAAAATATCAATCCTGTAAATTTTCCACTTCATTAACTTTTAATGCCCATTTTCAGGACACTACACCACGCCATATAACTTAACAGTAATTTCATAATTGGTAAATAATATTTAATAAATAATGTGTTTTTTAGTGCATTGTGGCTTTGTTAAATACTTTATTTTATTTGTAATTTTACTCTTTCTTTTGCACGCGTCTTTGATAATATTTGATGGAAATTTAAAGGAGGGAGAACTTAGTTGAGCAGATCGTGTATATCTAATGATTCGAATTTCCAGCCTTTACCTATAAGTGGTATCATATTTTTATATTACTAAAATAATATTTCCATGACTCATCTAACACAAGTTTTGGACAAATAACGTTTTAACATTTTTAAGTTTCAGTTGGGATGATTTTGAATGTTAAATCAGTAATTTTTATCTTGTGGCATTTGTATCATTAGGAAGGTTTATGGAATCATATTTGCTGTTGTAAAGGTAGGTTAGGCATTGGGTTCTATTTTATAGTGAGGTATTTTGTTTTTTATTAGTTAAACTCCTCGGAAAACAATTTTTCTAGTTGTTAAATTGATGGTAAAAAAACGATGATATTTGTTCAGAAACTTTCAGATCCTCTTTCTGTCAAAATGCAATGAACGAATTCACAATTTAAAAAAGGGATTAATTTAAAAATTAGTGTTTAAAAATGTTGACATAATTTTTTTCATGTCTACCAGATATTGTTTGAAATGTTTGGCTATTGGAGGCGCATTTAATCACTTAGACACTTTACTCCACTTTACCGTTTATATTATTAATAATGAAAATTAACAATAATTGGAGTCAATTCACAATGCTTTCGTTCATTATAATCCATAGTATTAAAACAGCTATTCAGTTGGTGATGATGAAGGTGGTAACGATGGCCTGCCCCATTGTAAGGAAGGTAATAAAGAGGACAGTACAACTCCATTTTCTTCTTCGTTTAAATTTAGTAAATGAAAATTATTCACCGTTATTGTACTAGCAAAATAAAGTTCATAATTATTTAATTTGAAAACTCAAATTTGATTTTAATTACAATTCAGAAGATATAAAAGGAAAGCTACAAAAGTGGGTGTGCCCCATTTTGTTTTTTCAACTACAGTATAAGAGGTACTCTAGAATTTCTGGAAATGCTGTTTATATTATAATATATTTTTAACGACATTTGTTAAAACCTCAATAGAACAACCTTTGTAAAATTAAATAAAGTTATTATGATAAACCTTTAAATTTGTACACATTAAGGTATTTTATTTTCACTGAATTATATAGGGTAATAATTAATTAAAACGATTTAAAGGTTTTCTTGATGACAAGTACCATAACGGTTTTTAATACTAAAAATCGTTACATAGACTTTTTCAGCTCGTGCACAATCAACATGAGACACACACACATAACGTGCTGAATCCACAGCTTATGTATTATGTCGTCAGAAAATGTTCTAAAACTGAACAAAGAGTGGCATCGTCAAATTAATTTTTAGCATGTAATTTAATTTGAAATATATATATTGTAATATTTTGCAACGGTCACACGCTAGTTTGTAATATTTTCCAAAGGACATAAGCTAGTTTACAATCTGAATCAGCCGTATAATTTCGTAGGCTTCTGATTCATAGAATTCAAGTAGGCTTGAAAGTGTTAACAACTTGTTCTAAAATTACGATACGAATTAGGTATTCTAGAGAAAAGTGGTTTTAAAATATAAAAAAGTAGTGATGTTATTTAGTTTTAATTTATATTATTTTATTTCTTTACCAGTTTTTATTTTTGTTTTTTTTTTTTAATTCAGTTATCATTTTTTAGAAGAGAAGTATATTTTATTTTGAGTTCCTGTTTGAATTTCCTTCAGTTATAGTTTAAATCAGGTCTGAATGAAAAATAAATGATTCAAATTAATTATTTACATTGCAGAAGTTGGTTTGACTGAAGTTTTAAGTACTAGAACATAAAAGTGGTATAAGTTGGCATTTCCCCATGAGAAAGTTGTAAGGTAGATGAAGATGAGAGGTAGGCTCGAGCAATTTTTGACGTATTAGAATTACTCAAATTTTTTTTTCGATTCAAACACTATTTTTCATGTTCTGTTATTTTAATTTTGTTCTGTTTAGTTTCTGACTTAGATGAAGTTTTCAAATGATGTTTTAGATTACGTTGAAGTTTATGTGGTTTCCATTTCCATGCCTGCGCCCATGAAGAGTTGTTAAAAAAATAGGGGTTTATTTCCATTTTCCTTATGTTTATTGGAGTATTGCAGATTGAATATACCATTGTCGGCACTGGTGGCGCAGTGCTGTAACTCAGCTTCTTGGGGACAAAGTGTTTGGGAGATTGTAGGCGATAGGTTCCATGTTCGGTTCTTTTAATACCGTAACGGCGTCCGCTCAATGGTTGTCATCAACGTAGACACTACTAGAGAAGTCTGGAGTGTCTGTGTTGAATGGTAGTCAAGGTTCGGATGTTGTGTAGGGAAGAGAACTGAGTGTCAGACTTGTCAGTTAGCTGAAAATCAGACCAACACTACGTGGTTCGGATTCCACGTAAAGCTGTAGGTCCCATAGTTGCCCTGGCTATTGGGATATTAATAAATAGTCCTTTCTGAGCTAAGCCGAACTCAGATAGTAACAATGACTACACTCGTCCATCTACACTCATCACACTCATTCACTCCTCATATTCGTCCATATCTCTACGATCGGCGTCTTAGAGATGAATAATGAATAATGAATCATCTCCAGCCTCATGGGGTTTTTTTTTATTACAGGGACTGCTGAAAACTCAACGTTCAAGGGTCAAATTTAAAGAATGAAGACTTTTTATCATTATCAGTGTTGAGACTCGTTAAACATTGGAATTTCGTCTTCATAAGTCAGAGGATGTTGTCGAAATACGCAGGGAGTTGACACTTGCCTTGTTGTTCTCCGGTGTTTGTAGGTCCATCAAAACTACTAGTAGATCTACAGCCTTCTTCGTGGCAAGAAGATGCGTTACTCTTTTCACGAGCCTCTACGATGAAATCAGCAACACAAAATAAGTTCCTATTAATAGGATAACTTCCTGAGAATCAAAAAACAATCGTATATATTTCAGCAGTGATGCATTCATAATGATTTTTCAGGATATTTGTTCACAACTTTTTAGTTTAGGGTTTTCAGGATATTCGTAATTCTACAATTTTGTAGGCCATTTCGTACAATGGCCTTATTGCTGTTTTGTAGCGTTGTACATAAATGAAAGTCTTGTTCTCTACGCAGAAATTTCCGAATTTTTCCATGTTTTAGAGGTTCCATGGCCAGGACGGCCAGTGTGTATTTGTTGGACGAATGTGGTGGAAGGGATACGATGGCAACGTCATTGCTAAAATGTACATCCAGTTTGTGAACCTATGCAATATCGGTAAACCTCTACTCTATATAAATGTTGCTTTTATCGTAATTTGCTTGATTTTTTTATTTACATAAAATAGGATTCTTTTGGTAGCAATAAATTTAAACTAGATAAGTCTTACAGTTTTTTATACAAAAAATGAAACAAATGTCAACGAGCAAGACGTTTTATACTCTAAATTATACTTTTTAGGTCCTTATTTGATAATATATTTGTTTACTGTCTATCGTACACTATGATCTTTTGAACAACTAACCTTTTCTTGTGTATTGTTTAGATTAATCTCCAC
Source organism: Stictocephala bisonia (assembly GCA_035578905.1). Taxonomy (NCBI): domain Eukaryota; kingdom Metazoa; phylum Arthropoda; class Insecta; order Hemiptera; family Membracidae; genus Stictocephala; species Stictocephala bisonia. The sequence continues at coordinate 14,203 of JAQJVL010008132.1, forward strand.
AATGAGTTGCATATCATCATTCTGACCCAAAAGAAATTATCGTAATCGAAAATTACCTGTATGTAATCAATTTTTATTTAATTTTATACGTGAGAACGTTGTGTATTTGTGTTACAAAGAATATGGAATAGAATAGAACACTGAACTCAGTCCTTGTTATTGTTCTAAATTTTATATATCTGTTTTTTACACGGACGGTAACGTGGCTCCCCCTTCTGTTACGTCACTATATGTTTTTGAGGGAATCTTTTGGGTATAAACTAAGTCTGTAAATGTATTTTTGTCACATGATATAACCTAAGTTTTGTTTGTTTTTGGTGAGGATTTTGTTAACCTTTTCAACTGACAAGTTTATACTACATATTTTCATTATTGTAATTTAATATATTGAAATATATAGAACTTTTTTATTGAGTAAATTCTAATTTATGAAATTAAAAATGTATTAATGATAACAGAATTTAAGTTTGCTTACATATGACGCTATACGAAATGTTCATTTATACTGGTACAGTTACATATCACAATACATGTTACATAATACAGTTCAGTAATTGAGAAATGTAGGTAGGGGTTGTAGAGCCTCTCCAGTGTCTGGCCCCAGTAATGAACCACTCGTTGTTATCTGTGACTCCTCCATTGTTGTCCCACACAAGTACACTTCTAGTAACAAGGCTTGTTTAACACGCCCTACATTTTTTGAGTACACTTCATTTTTGAGTATGTGAGTTATGGCATTAGGTATGTATTATACTCAATCATGCCAGCTTCGTTTTTTACTTCTTATGTCAATCTGTCATAATAAGAATACATATGAAGTAGATGGGTCTCACTCAATTTTTCGTTATTGTTTTAACTAGTAAAGATCAGTCCCAAGATCACGAATCCATAGGACAACGGAGATGCAGATTGTATACAAAAGATTTTTTTTAAACAGCACACACGTTTTTTATTGAAAAACTAAGTATATAACATTACTATCATATAGTTTTATCTGAAATTCTTCTGAACATGAATATGACATCAGATTCTTCATAACGGACATGTTCAATAAAAAGGAGGTTAGGTTATTATAGAGTTGATCATGCACACATATTGCTAACCTAATCTAGTGTTGATCATGAATACATATCGCTAACCTAATCTAGTGTTGATTATGAATACATATTGCTAACCTATCTAGTGTTGATAATGAATACATAATGCTAACCTAATGTAATATTAATCATGAATACACACTGCTAACCTAATCTAGTGTTGATCATGAATACACACTGCTAACCTAATCTAGTGTTGATCATGAATACATATTTCTAACCTAATCTAGTGTTAATCATGAATACATATCGCTAACCTAATCTAGTGTTGATTATGAATACACATTGCTAACCTAATCTAGCGTTAATCATGAATACATATCGCTAACCTAATCTAGTGTTGATCATGAATACATATTGCTAACCTATCTAGTGTTGATAATGAATACATAATGCTAACCTAATGTAATATTAATCATGAATACACACTGCTAACCTAATCTAGTGTTGATCATAAATACATATTGCTAACCTAATCTAGTGTTGATCATGAATACACACTGCTAACCTAATCTAGTGTTGATCATGAATTTCATATTGCTAACCTATCTAGTGTCGATAATGAATACATAATGCTAACATAATGTAATATTAATCATAAATACACACTGCTAACCTAATCTAGTGTTGATCATAAATACATATTGCTAACCTAATCTAATTTAAACTAACATAACTATCCATCCTAACTTTAACTAACTAACTTATGACATTAATGATTTATTTTAATTGTCTTTTCTTAGATGTCTAAAAAGTATTTTAAACTGGATAAAATAAATTACGAATTAAATTTAAGTCATAACTATAATGTGATCGCGTAATATTCTCCAACCCTTTATCAGAAGAATGCAACTGTCCAGAAGAAGTCACATAACACTAGAGGTAACGATGATGAAGATACGGGCAATTGAGTTGATTTCAATTGTGTGTGGAAGTAATGGGTCTGCAGTTTGTTACGTGGAACTGAATATCACTTATATATGTTGTAAAAACCCAACTCTTGTCGGGTGTTCTTAATTGTACTGTTATTTATCTTTACAGAAAAAGTCGAGCCAATGTGACTCCCAATTGTTTCGATGGCTTAAATTTATGATTGAACTAAATTATAATTCAAAGATTGTAGGCCCACTATTTCTGTATTATACTACGTGTTTCTTTTTCAATTTGTATGCTCATAACGCGTGGAGATCATTTGTGATATGAGTAATTTTAATGGTTAAGATTGTCAATAGATTAGAAGTAATTGAATTAATTATTTATAGTTTATATATTGTCGCAGGAAAGACAGTTGCTGACAACGCCGGTCCCCTCTCCTTACGCCTCAAGTTGTTCCCGGTTCTCAACCAACTATCCGGCTTCCAATAGTGAGATAATTTCCAGTAGGCCTAATTACTAGAACCTTCCCGAATGTTAATCAAGACAACTATCTAGAACAACTCCTTTGGAATCATCTAGACTCACAGTGGCGTTTTTTATAAAGGCGACTCTCAGTCGACCTTAAGTCAGTCTTAGGGGAAGTTTACCATCAGTTTTCAGCCTGTAGTGGAAGTGATAGAGTTGAATAGTGACAGATATTGTGCGAATTCCAATTCGAGAGTGACAAGTGAGATCAATTAATTTAAACAACAGCGGATTAATTTCAAGTGCTTAATATTATCTGTCTGCTGATATAAATCTGTAAATATCTCGTAGTTTGTAATATAGCAGGGGGAGAATACATTTTTAATTTAACTGTAGAGTTAGTAGGTACAGAGTGGAATCACCTTATTGTATTGGACCTTCTGGATATTAACAATATGTATTTATTACTGATGTGTACAACTGTTAAAGTTTGCACGTCATAATCTGCATTAACAAGTTGTATATTATCTACTTTTTACAGATTATGATGTATTTGTTAATAATAAATACTACATGCAAACATGTAACATTATGTACAATAAATAAATTAAATTTGAACTGCCCGATTGATCGGACAAGGTTGGGATGCTCTGAAAGAAAATATGTTAGGCCAGCTTACAACTAGAGTACGGTTTAATTGTTACAGTTTCACACGCTTGGAATGGCTGCAGGCTGACGGCTTGTGAAGATAAATTACAATATGGTATTGTACGTTCTTATGTGAAGTGTGAACATAAGTAAATAACAATCAACAAATTATATAGTCTATAGGAAAGAAACAGAACTACTCAATCGACTACATTAAAAAAATCATATTAAGAATATATCATTATAATATTATCATTACAAAAATATACTGATCGAAAAAATACTGAAAATGAAAAAAAAAATACCGTATTGACCTTTCTAAAAATAAAAGTATCGATGACAGAAAATCAGGGTTCCTTAAGGCTTAAGCTAGGAAGGGGTTCCTTCTTTAATTTTATATATAACATTTTTGGTTCATAGTGGAGATAATAAACTTCATGCCAGATTTCTTCTTTGAGTTCTTTATTGGAAATTGGAAATAATTTTAAAAATTCTCATAAATTCCAATAAAATTATTTATTTTGTGAGGCCTTTCACCTACAAATTAGGCATCATCAAACATCAACTAAATTCTAATTAAAAAACACAGTTGTTTACAAAATATAATAACGTGAATATTTTAAATATATGGTAGATTAAAAAAAAATTAATTAAATGTAAAGTTTCTATTTATAAATATGAATACATAGTAATTTTCAGTTAAATTATACTATATAAACGGAGAATTTTGAATGGGAGGAGGTTCATTGTTTACAATTAGTGTATTAAATTTGTTCATGTAGAATGTTTCTGACACATCTAATAATTTATGTTTGTTAACTTGTTTTAGAACTTCATATTTTGAAAAGTTATGTCCTTTTTTTAACATAAACCGAAATTAACAATCTTAGGTCAAAAGATGTGTTTTATTTAAAATCTGATAAAAGTATTACAGTTTTTATATTAGACAAAACTGATTACTACAACAGAGTTAATGGTATGATTGAAGAAGGTCCATATGTTATGTGTAACAAAAACTCAATTAGCAAATGCAACTCAATGTTATCGCAACTCTTCGAGACTGTAACTTTTCAAAATTTGAAGTTCTAAAACAAGTTAATAAAAATCAATTATTAGATGCGTCAGAAACATTCTATATGAACAAATTTAATACACTAATTGTAAATAAGTAACCTCCTCCCATTCAAAATTTACCGTTTATATAGTATAATTTAACTGAAAATTACTGTGTATTCATATTTATATATAAAAACTTTACATTTAATTATTTTTTTAAATCTACCATATGTTTAAAACAAATGTTTTTAAAATTAGAATTTAGTTGATGTCTGATGATTCCTACATTGTAGGTGAAAGGCCTCACGAAATAAATAATTTTATTGGAATTTACTAGAATTTTTTTAAACTTATTCATGCCAGATATAAAAATTTGTATCATTTAAAATATATATATATATATATTTAGATTCGATATACGAGTATATTTAATATTTTTTATGTTGTTTGACTTCCTTCGTGCTATAAAGTAACATCTTTTGGTATAGTAATTATTATTTGGTTTGGAAACAGACTTATTGGCTGGATTTCTTAGCCTAGATACATTCTCATTAAAACTGGTAGCTTAATTAGCATTTATGAAAACGAACATTTTTAATACCATGTATATCTAAAAGTATGGAAGAGGTAACATTTATAGAAAAAACACAGGTTATGATCATCATCAGTAAGAACACTGGAACAAAGAAGAAGAATTGATTTCTGCCGGATCTCGGGTAAGAAGTGGGTTGAATAGGTTGTATTGTATGATAGTTTAATATCTAATTTACATTTTTGTACAAGATTTTGTTGTGCAAGAATTTGTTAGATTTCTTCGCCAAGAACGCCTTTGAGTTCTTGGCCACGCTTTTTATCATTATTATTCATAAGTCTGAGCCGTGATGTTTTTTCTATGATGTTGAATTGTTATTTTACCTTCTTTTACAGCTTTTCTTTATTTTAAGGTTACCCCATGATTCTCTAGTAGTCTTTCTATTGTATGTCCGTGGCATTTTTGAAAAGATACCGATGAATTACTTTTCATAAATTAATTTGAAATAATTTTCTATCCCAACGCGAAAACTACGGCATCTTACCTCGAAAAGGTGTTCGTCTCCCCCCCCCCCCCCCCAAAGCATTAGAGTAGAAACCAGACCACCTATTAGCACTCTCAGTAGTGGTGGGCAGACACCATTAAACTACTAATAGAAAACATACGCTTCAAACTTACTAAAACTAACCGAGGTATATATCTTAATTTGTTAAAAGAAGAAGTCATAAAACCAAATTATCTTGATACATATTAAAAATACTAAATAACCGATTGTAAAAAATCTTAAGTGAATAATGAACCAAGAAATACAATTTTTTCTCCTTTCATAAATTAATTGTTATCTTGTATTTATACTGATTTGTATATATAAATATATATGTATATATATATATATATTTATATTTATCTAAATATTTTTATATTTTGCTGATTTATTCTAAACTGTTTTTTATGTTTACAAATTACTTTTTAGTAGATTTTGACAGTGAAAACCTTGTTTTCGAAAATTCTTATGCTTACTTTATAAAGTTTATTGTAAAATGTGAGTTTTATTTCTACAAATTATAAAGTGAGTATTCTTCATCATGATTTAATATGAAAATTCGTACATACATAATTTCATTCTAATTAATTGTTAATAAGTAATGCCGTTGAATGGCAAAATGTATAATTGTTACTGGATAACCTCAGCATAGAACAAACACGAGGTATTTACAACGGTGTATTATATCATTAATAAACCGTAAAGCTCCATCAACATTCACGCGGTAATTAAATTTGCTGTATTTAGAACTTTGCTAATTAATAGTTTATATATTAATCCATATTTCCATACATTATTGTTTTATATACAAAACTAATGAGAGAAATTACTAGTACTAATAATATATTAAGTTTAAAATGTTACTATTTATCAAATTCTTTAACACCATTCCGAAGTTTAAATGTTGAAACGCTTTGCCAATAACCAGGAATGTTTAACGTCGTTAATGTCTTAAAGTATATAATAATACAGAATCCTAGATGTAATTTCAAGTGGTTCTGTATGTATACTTTGTATACTGCATGTCCCGACTTGACACGAGCGCGCTAAGTGGCATTTCAGTATAGCTCTGACGTGCGGTGTTGCCAAGTGTACTGCGTTTGTCATACACCAGACAACTATTACTTGTTGAGGTTAGAAGTCCGCTTGAAGAATTTTAATTGGTTCAAAATGTAATATTATAGAACAATGTATAATTAACGAGATAAGAATGATCTTGAAACAATAATGAACAAAAATGTAAACGAAAATATAAACAATGGGTTAATTTACTAACATTATATTAAGTCCCGTGGCCCCACGGACACTATCTGTGGAACCTTGGTACCATGTAGATCTTGTAGGTGGTTTTATGCCGTCGCGTAGTCGTCTAGACGTATTGTTACCAGGGTCACAAGGTGGTGTAACAACGTCAATACTGTCCGTTGTTGCTGTGCAGTCTGACTGGTCGAACCACCGGCGTCTGTCCCGTACTCGGGATGTCCCTGCGGCGGTGGAGGTGGCATGGTGAACGCCACGGTAACGCACGATCGTTTCCTCCTCTTGGGTTGA
>JAQJVL010008133.1:0-20970 GCA_035578905.1 Stictocephala bisonia
AGCAGACAGTACCTTGAGCGGATGTAAGGTGAAAATATAACACACTTGGCTGGTTGTCGGTTGGGTAGTCCACCGCTGTGTGATGACGCCGGGGCGAGCACGATGAGAAGAGAGAAGTTCTTGTAGAGGAGTGATTCCGAAGACACAAGGATTGTCACACACACACTATCTGGCTACGCTTACGCACACCACAATAGCACGTGCACGGGGCGAGAGTTTGGAGCGCACTGGGACTGTGTCTGTCTTTTCGCGGCAAGGGAAGAGGGGGTTTTGCGCGGGTTTTACAAGAAAAGAGAGGGGGAAACCTTCTAACCTCCAGTGCTATATTGCCCAAGTGATACTAACATAAAAAATAATATGACATGAATTGAAGACAATTAAAAATAACAGATATATATATATATATATATATATATATATATATATATATATATATATATATACTTATGCTAAGACTTAAGAATACTAAACAACTATGAAATCTGTTACATTTCACTAAAAATGCGTCCTCTTTCTTATTGTTTGCCAAATCATTATCTTACGAGTGGTATGTATTACTTTTACTTAATCACAAATATTTTCTGAAAATATGCCCAAACAATGAGATTTAATACATACCACTCAAAAGGTATTTGGCAAATGATAAGAAAAGGATGCATCATGAGAAAAAATTCATGATAATGAAAGTAAACACTTTCAAAGCATGTTTTCTATTGCGTTATCTTATTATCTAAAGAAGCAGTGTCCGGACAAAATTTTGTTTGCTCCAAGCATTTAACATTTTTGTTAGGGGTTTTTGACCATGAGAAATCGATTGCCATAGGTCTCAACCCTGGGAAAATTCTGATTTTCTCCCCAGAGGCTCCTAGACATCCCATATTATCGACTTTTAGCAAAAAAAACAATGTTGAACCATTGTCGATTTCTAGCAGAAAGTGGGGTACCAAACTATAGGTATTTATCTCCTAAATCACATTTTACCATTACATTTTGGGAGAAACAACATTTAAGGGCTCTGCCTTCCCCAAACAAAAATATGCTCAAAAACCCAAAATTGGATATTGTTAAACTAATACACCCAAGTGGGGTATCAAATTAAGGTATTCTTTTCTTAATTACCAATATACTATCAGATATTAGAAAAGACAATGTTTATGGGCTCCACTGCCCCAAAAACCAAAATTAATGGTCATACTGTTCTGGATAAGAATCCTTTCTGACCGACTGTTGCAGAAAGTCTTGGTGAGGCCGCAAGCCGAGTTCCACAAAGGGGCTAAAGGTAAACGTGGAAGACCTCCGAAACGAAATTTTATTAATAACCTACAAGGTAGAGTAACAAAAAACGATCCTCAGGATCCCGTAGAAGATATGGAAGCTACCTCTTCAGTTTACAAATGTCAACTGATCGAAGCTTGGTCTCCCAGTACTAACCATTAAAATTATAGGTTGATATCTAATAATTACAAAATTAAAAAAATACATATTGATGACGTCATAAAAACCAATAGAGGTAGAAAAATTTGTGTCCTAGACTTTTTCGATTCGTCCAGTCATCTACTATCCCAGTCCAAAAGCATTGGTTGCTAGATTTTTGGCATAATTTTATGTTTGTCAACCCCACTAAGAGAACTGTCTGGTCATATAGGTCCTGTGATTTTCCTGTGATATCAAATTAGTTCTTGTTCTGTATTTACAATACAGTTAGCACCAGCGGTCTCCCTCTCTCTCTTCAGCGCATGTTGAAGAGACTAATTCTTACAATTCTTACATATGAGACGCCGATACAACGTTTTAAGGCGAATATGAATGATTATGAGTGTGGTATGAGTGTGGATGAGTGTAGTCTGGTCACTAACTGAGTTCAACTGTTCCTCAGAAAGGGAAATTTATTAATAGCCCAACAGCCAGGGCAACTAAGGGACCTACAGCTTTACGTGGAATCCGAACCATGTAGTGCTGGTCTGATTTTCAGCTAATTGACAAGCCTGATACTCAGTTATCTCCCCCCAAACAACATCCGCACTATGACTACCACCCAACATGGACACCCCCGACTTCTCTAGTAGTGTCCACGCTGATAGCAACCACTGAGCGGACGCCATGTCTGTATTAAGAGGACCGAGCATCCAACCTATCGCCTACAATCTCCGAAACACTTTGTCCCCAAGTAGCTCGGTTACACCAGTGCCGACTGAGTTGAGCTCAGTTTCTGAGTAGTGGTTATTTGAAACTATTTCCATTGGACAGTAGCATAGGAAAGTTTGCAATAGACAGCTATAACAAATGCATTGGCGTATATGTTTGTTTTATAGTCAATGATATAGTAAGCATTCTTAACTCAATTACTTACCCATCATTGCAATGTCAATAGGATTGACAGATGAGGCAGCGACTTTAATTAATACATCATTTGGATTCAATAAAGAAGGCTTTCTAACAGATTTAGAAAGCTGAAGTTCATCTAATCCACCATAAGCATGAATCTGCCATGCTGCCATTTTATGACTTTCTTCTCCCTCAAAAACATGCTTTGGGGATGGAGCTGGACTTGTAGAGTATGTGTTGATGATGCTTTTGACATTAATTTTCCTTCCACTGACTCTTGAATTAGCACAATGTTTCATAAATACTGCCATTTTGATAAAGTTTTTTTGTATTAATTAATTTTAGTACTTTTTATTCCTGAAAAATAAAAAAATAAGGTCATCATTATTTATTTATTCATAAGACGCCGATCGTCAAGATATGGGCGAATATGGATTTCGAATGAGTGTGATGAGTGTAGATGAGCGAATGTAGTCATTGTTACAAACTAAGGCCGACTATTCCTTAGAAAGTGTCATTAATTAATAGCCCAATGACATATGAACAGCCGGTGATTATCAGCTGATCCTTCTCAAAATATATTGACTCCGAATCATTATGACCATAAAACTTCTGTAATTGATTTACCTGCCATCAGACTATATATTAATGTGAACATTAATAACCTTAATTCATTAGATTGCATGAAATGATTCTCTTAGGATTCTTCAACAATTATATATTGCTCAAAGTTAAAAATTTTCTTAATCCTTAAGTTGATTTATAAAGCAACTTTCATTATTGCTCAATAAATTAAATTAATTTACTGTAGATGTTACCGGACAAACCCGATTTTAGGACAAACTAGTTTGGACTAGGAAGATCTAGTTTTTCCTGACCGCCCTAGGATAAACTAGTTTGGCCTTATTGATTACAGGCTGAACTGGTTTGGCCGGGTGGCGTTAGGATAAACCAGATTTGCCTGCTTTAGACCAGGCCAAACTAGTGTGTTCAAACTATTACTAGAGTATCATAAAAAGTTTAAGGGTAATGAATAATTAACATCTCGATATTCTGAGGAACAAAACTAAACGTATTTATTGTTTACTTATTGTTACATGACAAACTGGAATGACATTTAGAATTGCACAGTAAATTTTTCTTTTTGCAAAGGCATCTATTTGTTTTGCAGACTGTTTTACACGAACATTTTACAAATCTTTGACCGCTACCAATGGAATGTTTTGTTGCTGCCGTTCTCAAAGAAATCTCATTCTCCATATTCACGTCATTTTCAGTAATGAATCTTTGGGCGCTCACCTCAAACTGGGTTCTGAAAAAATTCCGCAAAGATAAACAATTATGTAAACTTTTAACATTTGTAACCTTATTGTAAACTTATTTTTAGGCTTGTTTTAGTGAAAAAGTCATTGAATTCTGGTAAAAATTATGGACGTTGTGGGTAAAATTGTGAGAGCAAACACGGGTTTAAAAAACGTTTTTAAAACTATATTTTGCACTAAACAAATGTGTAAGCCCAATTAAAAATGCACTTAATATAATATACTAAATAAATTAAACGTAGGCCTACCTGCAATAGAGTCTTTGAAGAATTCCATGTTTCGTTCCAATTTTGTACAGCCCCTCATCAGTGATATCAATAACAACGCCAATGTTATTCCTTAGGTCAACCTTAGACTTGTCCACATCGGGAATGGGTATCATGACGTTATCTCTAATATTGGCTGGTGGATGTGACTTATCACTGTGTGATTTCATTTTTTTTGCTTGCTTTCTTAGACCTTCAGCAGCGGTTGTTCTTGAATGTTTTATTTTATTGTCAGTTGAGGTATGGGGCTGAACCATATTTTCATCTTCTTCCATTAAGCTATCATCAGCTGTTTCACTTGCAGGTGTTTGGTCATTGTTTATAACCTTTGCAAGATCTTCCTCATCATTTATATCTTTCAAAATTTCAGAGGGCAGAGATGAAGTAGATAGTCCGACTCTAGGATCCATGCCAAACATAGCTTTATAAGGGGATTGTTTAATACCAGAATGGAAAGCTTTGTTCTTCATGAATTGTACATACCGTAACCCCTGCGACCACTTTGTTGTCTTGTTATCAGCCATCCAAGATGCGAGCATGTTTTCGATGTCTTGATTGGCTTTTTCAACTGAGCCCTGACTTTGGCTGTGCCGAGGTTTACCATGCACAATTTTCAACTAGTCTGGCCACAACTGTGTTACTTCAGAAATAACTTTATTAACAAATTCGCTTCCATTGTCAGACTGTAGAATACACGGGGCTCTTAAAGTTAAAAAGATATCATTCAGTTGGTAGGAAACTTCCTCAGCTCTTTTGCTTTGCAATGGACGAAGCAAAACAAATTTTGTTAAGTGATCTTGGAAACCATTATAAACTTAAATTTATTATCTGGTTGAGTCTGAAAATCGATAAGATCGACTTGGCACCTACTATTCATTTCCGAATGTAAAATTGGTTTTGAGACTAAACCTCGTTTCTTTTTGGTTTTTTTCATGTGACTTACTTGGCACATTGACAAATAAAGCTGTATTTCTTCCTTTGTAATATTGGCATATTTCTTTGACGTTTCGGCTAGCATTCTATCGCGGCCACCGTGACCAACTGCCACGTGAGCAGCATCGATAACATCGTACAGTTCATCTACCGTGAGATAGTACTTGATGTCTTCGTTTCTCTCACCGGCCGCCACCAATTTTTTTTTTTTTTACCCCTCCAATGTCAATTACACTAAATCGTTTCAGGCGTCTCTGCTGCAACGGGGTCTTCTTATCTGTGTTTGCAGCAGTTTCGACTTCATTTATAAGTTGTTGGTACTTATCTTTTGTCAATGCGTTGAAATGTGTTGATTTCTCGTTTTCGCTTTGTAAAACTTTAGTCATGAACCTTTCTCTTCATTCTTTCTGGCTATGCCCACCACTAACAGAATCTTCCTCCATAGTCCCACCTACTTAAGTAAACGTTACTTGTACCACTCTTTTAGCTCACACATGATATTCAATATTCACACACGACACACTCCAAAGCACGGTGTAAAGCACAACGAACAACCAAATAACTAAGACGCACTCAGATTCGCACTCCACGCACCCCGGATACTGACTGACTGACTGAACGAGTGAGCGGTAGGAACAATGTAATGCGACAAGCACGTCGAGACTTGCAACCCCCACCCCCCGGCTGCAACAGTGGTGCACTAGACAAGAGTTCTGCCTGACCTTGAACCCGGCAAAACTAGTTTATCCGTACGCTATTAGGCCCAACTAGTTTAGCCTGGGGAAAAAAGGCCAAACTAGTTTATCCTAGGGCGGTCAGGAAAAACTATATCATCCTAGTCCAAACTAGTTTGTCCTAGAATCGGGTTTGTCCGGTAACATATACACTTATTGACTTATTCAGCTTCACCAAACAGACCCAGTCCTGGGCGTTTGGCTCGACAATTCTCCTCTCTTAACACATCTTCTCATCAGCAATATGAAAAGGGGAGGGGGATGGGAGGAAGATCATATTAATGTTTATCAACTAAACATTTTTGAAATTTGGTTCCAAAACTAGCAAGCTTCTGTTCGTTTTGGAAGCTATTAAGGAAAAATTGTTAACCCAAAAAATTAGGTTTATCTGTATTAACCCTGGAATGGTAAGCAGTCGTAAATTTTACGACTCACTTTAAATAATTTTCGATAATGACGTCATTTATGCGTTGGCAACCCTGTCCGTCCAGGAGATCTCCTCCCTACGCCTGCCAAGGTCAGTGTCGTCTTGACAGCCGTCCCCTGCACATCGTTTGTGATATATATTGAGGGTCAGTCGTAAGATATACGAGTGCTTACCAACAAAGTTACTTTATACGTATTTTTCAAATATTGTTTTACGTTTGTTTATGTGTTAAATATCGTTATTTTCAAGCTAATTTTGCGTTATTGTTTTGTGTAAATAGTTAATATTCTTTATGTGTAAGTGTGTAAATTTTGAAAATGGCTTTGAGGCCTTCTGAAATAGATCGAATTATTGACATTCCAAGCGATAGTGACTGTTCACTAGATAATGGATTAAGTGGTAGTGAATTGGATAATGGCATATTGTCTTATTCAGGTTCAGATAGTTATGAACCATCAAGTACAGACTCTCCAGAAGAGGAGGATTACGAAAACCAATCTAAACGTAAGATAGTTGCCATAGTAGGACGTAAGAAGAGTACAACAGAGCTTTTGCAGTCTATGGAGACTTCAAATTCTCAAGCCCATGTGTCAAATTCTCCATTACAGGGGCCAGACAATGCCCCATTACCACTGTACGTATATGGGTGGGCGGGTGGGTCATTACCACTGTACGTATATGGGTGGGCGGGTGGGTCATTACTACTGTACGTATATGGGTGGGCGAGTGGGTCATTACCACTGTACGTGTATGTGTGGGCGGGTGGGTCATTACTACTGTATGTTTATGGGTGGGCGAGCGGGTCATTACCACTGTACGTGTATGGGTGGGCGAGTGGGTCATTACTACTGTACGTATATGGGTGGGCGGGTGGGGCATTGCATTCACTGTCGTCAAGCTTACTGCAATGAGCACCGAGGAAATGTTTGCTGTAAATGCACTGATCATGACTAAAACTATGGCATTGAGATCTCAGACAATATAATAATGTTGGATATATAATATTTTTTTTCAATGTCTCTCTACTATAGCCTTTTGATTTTTAAAGTTAATTGTTTTAAATATCATCTCAATTTAAGAAAAAAAATTTTTTTTTTCGTTTTAAGTCGTAAAAGTGTATGTTCTTATTTTTTCAATAATTTCATATTATTAAAATAAAAATTATTCAAAATGAGCATTGTAAAACTGTTTTTCACTATAGTAAATAGTTTAAACAATTTTTTGAAGTTGTTTATTATTTGACTTCCTTACACAAAAAAAATTTTCAAAAACATCGTAAAATTTACGAATGCTTACCAATAGTGTGATTTTAAATAAGCTTACCATTCTAGGGTTAATTTTAGTATCTATGATAGAGATGGAACTGAGTTATTCTGCCTATTTTCAGCTAAGTAATTGTGTGGATTTTAATTAAATTGTTGCTCTTTACATAGGCTAAATTACTGTTTCAAACAAAAAAAGAGAGAGAGAGAGAGAGAGAGGTGTCATGAGTATTTAAAAATGGTTCACACGACATTCTTGAAATCTGGCAGATAATTACTTTCTTTTGTTACTTAAAAATTGTGAAAAGGTTTCCTGTACTTGTGTTGCCACAAAGTAAAATCTGAAATGGCATTCAATACGACCGAAATAAAGTCTAGATTCTGAATTGTAGCTGTACTCTGAGTACATACATACTGTCGGACATAATTTTGGCTACATGGTCTACCTGTCTATTCCTCTGTAGGTTTTTATCTATTGTACGCCTAAGTATTTTATACTCATAGAATTCCTCGATCTTATCGTCTCCCTGACAAACCTTGTCGTCGTTCCTAGTATTTGTCTCTTTTCAAATGGCTGATTTGAAGTTTTTTTTAAGAGATTGTTTATTTTCAAGTTGAATTTTTTAATGAATAGATTTTTTTGAAGGATTGATGTATGATTTTATATCTGTGATATACTGGGCTAATGATTACAATTTTTAAGTTTCTTTTTAACCCTTTCCACGCGTATTACGGGATTTCTCGCAACGTTATATTTACGTAAAACGCGTATTACGGTATTTCTCGCATTTGAATATTTTGAGGTAAATATTTAAATTTAAGTGATAAAACTATACTAACGTGTACATAAATGGTTATTGAGGTAATTTTGAAGACAACAGAAAGGATGACAACGTTTTTTGTCATCGTGACCTTCACGCACCGTCGCCATGGCAACCGAGCGGCCATTGTGTGCTGCTGCGCCGGGCGTATTACGGGATTTCTCGGACCACCCAGATGAGTGTTTTGAGTTATTTCACACAAAAAAAAACATTCTAGGGATACTTGTAAGTGCTTGTATGTCATCTATATTAGTAAACTTGTAAATAATTATTATGATTACATATATATTTTAGCTTAATCTAATTTAATTTTTTTATAGATTTATGAGTAAATAAACAGAATAATTGTTCAACAATGGGAATTTTACAAATTGCTGTATATTAAATATTGATTTAAAAATACCAGTTTGGATTGTGTTTTCTTAACAGTTGTTGGCCTTATACCAAAATTCTAAATAGAACTTTAAACATTTTTAAAATATTTTTTTTAAATTTATGACACGTTTAAAAGAAATAGCAAATTTCTTATGTAGCGTGCAAAGGGTTAAAGATTTTTTTGTCACAGCTGTTGTTTCATCTTTACAAGTCGTCAGACTCTTTGTTTGCATAGGTTTCAATGTCATTTAGGCTATGTAAATGAGGAATAACATAGGCCTAATCCTATAGTAGATTCCTGTGGGCTCCACTGAACATACTTTGAGGATCTTTCACTGGATCTGAAAGATGATATTTCTTTCCTACCATTTCTTTATGTGAAATTAGGGGTATTTTTTACCAGACTACATTGGACAAAAACTCATACAACATCTTCCAGATAACGTTAGAAGCCTAGAAAACATTTATAAATTCAAAACCCAGCTAAAAACGCACCTACTTACATTGTGCCCATATAAAATGGAAGATTATATTGAACTAACAAAATATCATCCTAACCCCCTCCCCTTTCAAGCCTATTATATTACTTATTATTAAGTGACATTGATATTCCTAATTTAACCTACCAAATGACCTCTCCAGTATGGGCACTCTGATGCGACCATCTGGCTGGAGACAACTGAGTAAGTTTACTTTTTGTAAGGTAGAAAATCAGCCATTTTAGGGCATCGTCCTAAACCCCAGCTAACTGCTAGCCTTTCAATTAAAATTAAATTTTGTTATCTCCAATTTCTGTACCTCAACTTTTTTTCCTTTGGCTTTAGCAATAATTGTCTGTAGCATCATGATCAGCATAAATATGCACGTCAAAGTAGAAAACTGCAAAAGAAAATCTTGGCAATGTTTATCAAATTTTTTTATTGGTATAATCATATATTCGTCAGAATGATAACTACCTTATAAAAATAAAATATTTGAATCATTAAAAAAGAAAATTCAGATTATTTTTGGTGGCAAGAAACTGCATATATTCTCTGTAAAAAAGGCTTCAAAGCTAAAACATCACTAACATTAAGGAATTCGGTAATTATGCACTTTCTTGCCACCAAACAAATTTGGAACAGTTTGCTTGAAATGGGTCTAGAATTGGCTGTATTTTCACGAGATATGCTTTTTATTCCGCGGAAATAACGTATTTTACCGAAAAATTCGAAAAAACCAATGTCACAACTTTTAAATTTTTGTAATATTTCCGTTAATTTAAATGGTATTTTAATCGTCTTTTTTTTATTTTGATGTGTTTTTTTGCGCTGAATACAAATTTGAAAATTATTTTGGTATATTACAAATATTTCGAGAAATAACGGAAAAACTACTGTCGCGGCGGATCGCGATTAGCGGCCATTACGCGATCATTATATACAACAACTATTAATCACAAAAACCGAATTCACCTATATTTCCACCGGAGTGACGGCCAGCAGGCCGTCACGGAGGCCAAACGCTCAAATTCAACGCAAATTACGAATTTTTGTTGAGAAAATAGACAATTAGGATAAGTTAGGTTATGTCAGCAAAAATGCATTTTTCGAGCTGAAAAAATAATTTTACTACAAAACCAGTTATATATTTGTGTTCAGCATAAAAAACACGAGAAACGAAAAAAAAATAGTCAAAATATAAAGATTTTAAAAAAAGTTGGTTTTTTCATTATTAGATAAAAATCTAGTTTTTCGATTTTTCGGTAAAAAACGAGTTTTCCGCAGATGATATTAAACTCCTCAAGAGATATAAACTCATTTTTCACCACTTTATTAACATGAAATCGTATTTTCAGAGGTGGCAAGAAAGTGCATAATTACCAGGAATTCAATATATTACTCATATAAAGTTAATAAAGAGGTTTAGAATATCTATAATTACCCAATATTCACAAAGTTACGTTATGACATAACCTAGGCTTGAATACCTGACGATCTGCTTTGTAGTAATAAGACCATTTCATCTTACTATAAATAATATAGTAAAAACTTTCAGAACTTAAGACTATTTATTATCAAACATATAAACAATTACTAGCACAAAAAACTTAAACTAAGCATTAAAATCGTACATTTTCTCATCATAGAACTCAGGCAGATGTACATAATTATCTACGATAATTTTACAATTAGAGACTACAAATACTACAATTATTTTCAACTCTCATTAGTCTCATTACACAAACAAACAGACACAAGAAAAGGTGGGGGATAATAAAAGAAGAACAAAAAGTCAACCTAGACAAATCAGCTGACTGACTACCAGCTGACTGACTGACTATAATAGTCTGCCATATTATATTATTTATGATGGTATAAAAAAAAAAAAAAAATAACACACAGACTAGAGGAGATTAGTAAGTGAGGTTAAGAATGTTGAACCAATTACAAATTTCTGTAATAGAATTATAGTTATTCAACGATGATAAAAAGAGTAGTGCAGAGGTTTTATTTGTCACATCTCATAAATATAAGAACTTTCTACTCATCAGAACAGAAAGCAGCTAGTATCAAGAGGAAAAAAGAGGTTATGTTTCCCATGTTTTCTGGCCTATGTAGTTTATTTTTAGTGGTATTTATTGTAAATGCTGTTTCACAAGTAATTTTTATTTGATTGCTAAATATTTTGTGATTTTATGACATTTCAAACCTTATCCTCAGTTGTCTTTGACTTTCGAAAATGGGATCTCTTTTAGTTTCAGCAAGTGACTGAGTGGTCAGAGCATTATAATTTATTTGGTTTTTAACCCTTTTGAGACAGGCCTAAAATGCGACAGACTAGCCAGAAAGACCAAGCTATTTTTAAGGATTTGGAAACCCTCTCAGGGAAATGGCTATATTTTAATAACCATAAATCACTTTTGGAATATTTTTTTACCTGATAGCGATCATAGTGTGGTGATATTTATTTATCAACGGTAGTGCCACTTTAATAAAATATTTTTACAAAAATGGCTTAGTTATTAAATTATGCTCATGAACACTGGAATACTTATCATTTAGAAAATCGCAACAATTGTTAACCAAATATTCTCAGCTTATGGTCCAAACATATTTTGGAGTGCAGGCAGAATCTGGTTTTTATAAGCATGTCTTAATACTTCATAGAATTCAAATTTCCATCAATTATAAGTGGACCAACCAAGGGATTATTGACTATTCCTGCCCAAACATTAAATTTTGAAGTGTGTTGCGGATGAGCCTCTACCTACCAATATGGGTTTTTATCTGTCCAGTAAAGACAATTATGCCTATTGATGCTACCATTGGTCATGAAAGTGGCTTCTTCACTAAAGATTCTGTTCAGTAACTCAGGCTCAGCGTCTAGTTTACCCATCATTACATCACTAAATTTAACCCTGTGGTCGTAGTCATCTTCACTATACTCTTGTTTAGGTTTGAATTGATTACGTTTAAGCATTTTTATTACTGAAGGTTGGCTAATGTCATGCTCCAAAGCAACTGTTCTCGTAGATAAGTGGGGGTTTTCAACAAAGAACTGCATAACATCTATTGATTTCACTTCGTCAATTACAGGAGCCCTTACTGGCTTGGGTTTATCTTTTACAGAATGTGTATCATTAAACCGTTGGAATCATTCTTGCCACCATAAACTTCGTTATGGGACTGATTCAATTGCTTATGGAATAAATCTGCTACTTCACAGTAAGTGTCCCCTTAATCTCTTATCATTAACACAGTAATTCTTTCAAACTCTGAACCTTCCATAATAGAAATAAAATAACTAAGAACAGTAGACTTGAATTTATAAATTTGTTGAATTTAATTATAAACATGAATTATAAGTTTGTAGACTTGAGTTTGTTAAAATTATAAACTTTTAAAATTAAACTTGAACTAAAATTGTTAACAACTTAAGCTATGAACTGATAAAATGCAAGTGACTAGGACACAAGAAAAAGCCAAAAGTAGATTTTTGAAAATGGTAAGATAAGAACAAGGGAAATTCCAAAGTATTGACTCAAATAACAAAAAACAGGAACAAATTTGAAATATTAAAAATATGTTATAATAGTGATAGTCATGGGCTCACATTGATATCTCAGGCCGTTTAAATTATCCAGGTGTGCCAGGACATAAAACTAACTCTGTAGAGACTACAGCTGTTTAGGTCAGGACACTAAGACATGTTTACTTTTACATTGTGTTATCTTTAGAACTAGATAGCACATATGATTGTAATTGTTGCCTTTTGTGTCCTCAGTACACAAAGTTACCTGGAATAAAGTTCTGTCGTTTTCTGCATATTTAGCGTGGCAATATCAACATTGCTTAAAAATTGTCGTTTTTAGGGTTTTGTTTGAACTGTGAATAAACATGTTTTCTTGATGTAGAATTGTTCAAGTAAGTTTAGAAATATATTCCTTGAAAAAAATGTAGGTTTACACTTCAGTATTTTTTTTTACATGGGTTATTAGGGCTTGAAATTTTAATTTTTTATTTTCAAATTTATTTTCAAGCGATAAGTAATGTATAATTTTTACCTGTAGGGGGGAGGGTGGGGATGTTTGGGACAATTTCCAGTTGTTATTTTTTTACAATCTTGTAATTTAAGCTTCAAGACCCATGATCATACCAATTTTTAAAGAAACTCTTCTGCTACATTACCATATATTTTTTACTGTAAAAATTATGAAATTACTATTTTTATTTAATTTTTTTTAAAAGTATGTAAAGTGTCCCAATCCTCCCTAACCTGGGGAGGTTTGGGACGGTGCTTGGGGAGGTATGGGACATTTGGTTAAGTTAGGAATATTTAATTAAACCAAGGAATAGAACTGAAAAACTTTGTAATTTTACACTGTAGAATAATTCATTTAGAATAATAATAGCTTTGGCTTAAAACTAAGAATAGTTCCAATTCATTTGGTTATTAAAAAGGTAACAAAACATAAAACTAGATCCTAACAAAATAAAACAAGAAAATCGTTAGGCATATTTTAAATTCTAACAAAAAAAATGTTCTATTCTGAAAACAAGAAAATTGTTTAGTCTATTTCAAATTAAATAGAAAGGCTCCTATTTACAAAAAATGTTTATTGGCTGAGAAAAAACATATCTTAATCTGTCTCCTGTCAGGAAATTTCCGGAACCGGTAAAATTCCTAGCACAATTCCAACATTCACAAAAGATACGTCTTCTTCTTGTGTAATAAAAGTTTTCTTTGATGTGTCAATACACTTAAGGGACATAACGCTCACTTCTGATTCTTCGGGAAGAGCATCCTCATCAGGAGGTCTTTGGATAATGCAGGCATACCTATATTTGGTAGACAACCTTGCTCCTCCCTTGAACTCTACCAAAACAAATGTGCCATGTTTAAGATCTTTTGGCTGAAAGTCTGAAACATCAGCATACTCTTCATCTGAAATGTTCATTACACTTTCACCAGAGGAAATGTCTGATAAACTCTCTAATGAGCTATCCGTATCCTGAACTTTCTTTTGTCTAGGTCTTTTCTTTTTTATCTGGCTGGAAAATTTCAACTGTCTTTTTATCATTTTTTCTTCTTTTTGTTTCTTTTTTTCTTCCTTTATTCTTGCTTCTTCTTCTATCAACAACTTTTTTGGAGTGTCAGTTAGAATCCTTGTTTTTCCAGGTTTTCTACCATGATTAGTTTTTTTTCTTGGTCCTGCCTTAGGATAGGGTTTTATTTCCTCAGGAGTGATAAGCAACTTTTTGAGGTTTTTTCAGGAGTCTTATTGGGATTAGGCATTGCAGTTTCATTCTCTCCAGTGTAGGGTACGTTTATTGTACAATCAGAAGATGTTCCTGGTTTGGTCAAATCAATATTTGCTGGCGTTAAGTTATCAGAGAGCTTTGGGTCTGTAAGAGTCTGGGTAACGGTTGTTTCTTCATGTGAGATAATGCTTCTATCGGATTCATTTTCAATGCATGGGCGATCGGTTACTGAAGCTGCAATGAAGTCATCATCTGTAAACACATTTTTGTTATAAGGATAAATTCCTGTTTTAGAAAAACCACTTTGGATGTTTTTTGGGGTGAGAGCTAGTGCATAGGCTTGACCTGAAAGCTCTGCTAGCTCATAAATAGATAGCGTTTTTCCAGGGTTGGTAGCCAACCATGAATCGATAGCACGATTGTAATAACCTCGGAACGGGCCAAAAATTGACACATCAAGTGGTTGTAGTCTGTGACTACAATGAGGAGGTATTTTAAGTATAACAATACCATTTTGTTTAGCATAATCAGTTGATTCTACGCTTATGTGGCTATCGTGGTTGTCAAATATGAGTAAAACGGTTTTGTTGAATTGGTTTGGCATATTTGGTGAAGTGTTTCAAATAGGGGAGGAATGTTTCTTGTGTCATCCAACCAGAAGAATGAGCTTCTCCCGATGACCCAGGAAATGCACCCTTCAACATAAACGTCTCTTTGAATTTGCGTCTTGGGAAAATATAAAAAGGAGGGATGATATTTCCAGTTACACTGACTCCAGCACACATAGTAACAAGCTCCCCTCTTTCAGCTGACGTCATTTGACCTACTTGCTTTATTCCTTTCTTTGCAAGAACATTTGTTGTGTCTTGAACAGTAGTTACTGCTGTCTCATCTATATTGTAAATAGATTCAGGGCCAAATTTGTAGCGTGTTAGAACGTTTTCTAGATTATTAAAGAAATCTGCTACATTTTTTGGGTTGAAACTAGTGGCACGTGAGAGACTTGTAGATCGAGGTTTACGTACTGAAATGTCAGGGTTTCTTTTCCTAAACCCTCGTAACCAGTCCACACCTGCTAACTTTGTTTCTTCCCAATTTTGGGGGATCTTCTTTTTGTTGGCTACAGCGAATTGGTAAGCTATTTGCCGGATTTCTTTTTGGAAAGGCCATAGTGCATTTGGGAACAAGTGACGATAAAATTTAGTAATAATGTTACCTCCTCACTTGTAAATATTTGAGTTGATGTGTGTTTTGACTTGTATGCATTACTAGAGCCTGGTATGTTATCTTTATTCATAACATATCTTGCTAGGGATGATTTTGGAATCTTAAACTTATCTGCAGTTTCTCACAAACCCTTTTTGTCTTCTATTATTTCCTTCACGGCTTTTTGTATGATGTCTAGAGGCTGCGACTCTCTTGAGGTCTTCCTTTTGTAAACTGTAGGCATTTTATCAATCTGTAAAGAAATGAACAGAATTAACACTAACAAATATCATCAACTATGATGATAACCCTGCTACTTACGTGTTATTAAAGTACTCTATAATTTATTACCAATTATGTTTCCAATATATGCAAAAATTTTAATATTTCTCACTAAGTTTAAAGTAATGGTCAATTAGTGAATATAACAGTTTGTCCAGAGTTTTTTAAATAATTAATGTCATTTAGATAGCCTACTAATTTATTACTTTACCTCCATTACATAAAAAATATTATAAGGAAAAAAATATTAATGTTGGGGAGGTTTGGGACACTGTCCCAAACCTCCCCAACCACTATGTCCCATTCCTCCCTCAGTTACACCATTTAACAAAATAGCATGCTTGTTTCATAACCTTAACAGTACATCCATATATTTGTTATTAAATTAAACTATGATAAATAAGCTCTTATGTGAATACAATCACACTTACCTGAATGTCTTAACAAGGTTCTTAAACACTCCAACAGGAACACATAAAATCTAGAGTTTTCACTGAAATATACAACTTTTCCCAACAGAAAATTCAACACTGATGCAAACTGTCTGAGACTCCACTAGAATAAAGAAGAAGGGGAAAGGAGTGTGTTGGAGGGGGAATTGGTGATATACTGCCAACCTTTCAACATAAAATTATGGTGTCCCAAACCTCCCAGTGTCCCAAACCTCCCCACTCTCCCTACACATTTCCAGCAACAAATCATATAATCTGGAAGCCCATTTTATTTACTATTTACCAGGTCCTCTTCTTCGTGGTCATTGAGATCATCCAGATTTGAGTTTTCTGGCTGTAGTGTATGTTATTTGGGTATTTGTTTACCTAATGGTGTAGTTGTGGTTCCCAAAAAAATTGTTTGGATTGTAATATGGTCCATTAAGAAGGTAATTTTTTAATGAAACTTTTATTGGTTTTATGTTTTCGGGTAGAATTTTAAATAAAATATCTCCCATAAATTGTAAGGTAGAGCTAGTTTTTGAAGCCTATGTTGTTCTAGGTTTAGGTTTAATCTATTTTTTAAGTTCTATTTGTGGCAATCATGTCTAAAGGTTAAAGGTTTGTTTTTTTTTTATAAATTTAGTAGTTTCAAAGATGTATGTCTGTTCACAGGTTATGGTTAGGATTTTGTTCTTTTGGAAAAGAGGTTTACAGTGTTCTTAATATTGTGCTTTTTCTATAATTTTTACTGCCTTCTTTTGTAGTACAATTATCTTCTGTACTGAAGTGTCTGTGAACTTAACTAACAAGTTTTAAAGAACATTTCTTTGGTCATAACTTATCGCATCAATATCACAGTGCGTGTAAGGGTGGGCTGGTGGGTTAACACCTCCGTACGTATATGGGTGGGCGGGTGGGTTAAAGCCTTAGTTCAAGAATCGGACAAATTATCAGTACTTTTGTATACAATACACAAAATAATATTGATGTATATAACACACTATACTATTTTGTCTAAATACAGTACAGTAATGTTGTAAAGAAAAAACACTACATTAACACTGAACAGTGTTAGAAACCCATCCACCCATACAGGTACAGTGGTAGAAGCCCAACCACCCAACATACAGATATATTGGTAGAAACCCACCCACCCACCCATAAAGGTACATTGGTGGAAACCCACTCACCCACCATACAGATGCAGTGGTAAAGTGGTAGAAACCCACTCACCCACATACAATTACAGTGGTAGGATTATCATGAACTTACGAATCCCACAAACCCACCCCCCACCCATACACGTAAAGTGGTATAGACCGCGCGGCGAAGGTCCGGCCTCGAGCCCGCCGAGCGGTGATAGGGAGGAGACGGGTGGAGGGCTCAATATGCCTGCAGTCCTGGAAACATTCGCTACTGTCAGACTTTCCCACGCTTGCTTCTAAAATACGTTACGTTAATTGTTATCTACGGATGCACATTCAGTACGTTTCCAGACTGCGTGCGATGTATTTGCTTGTGGTTTAGCGTGTTAGGAATGTTTACTCAAGTGTACGATAAACAATTATTTAGTTGGTTATATGTTTGTTTTTATCTAACTACTGTTGTGTAATAAGTCAGTTTGTGTGTGTGTGTGTGTGTGTTTTTTTTATTTATTTATTTTTTTTTTTATCCTTAAGTGTGTTAAGAGTCTGCAGAGCCATACTGGTTTAATTCTCATAAAAACAGCGTTATTTTGAATCCATATTTTTATCATTATTTATTTACCAAACGTTGTGTATGAGGTGTCATTTAAAATGCTATCATATTGCGAATTGGGTTTGCTTTTGATATTATGAATACATACGCCTAGTTTTGAAAAATAGGTGAAAATAAAAACTTCAAAATAAATAATTTTATATTTATTCTATTAAACTTTTTATGAATCCACAAAGCAGTTCAACGAGTAATTTCACTCTTGATCAAATGCAATTTGTTTGGAAAAGACCGTTTAAAAATAACTGTTAAATTTGGACACGCGTGATCATTTGTCCGGTTCGAAAAAACATCACTCTAATGAGATTAAAACCAACGTGGCCGACAGCCTCTGCAGACTCTTAAGGTTGTAAAATTAGCGAACGTAAATCCTAAATAGTTTATTCCTTTAGTGCTTCCTGCCTCAACTATGGCTCGCTTTATTACTAAAGTAGCCCAAGGAAAAACTACTAGAAGTCAGGGTAGGGACATTATTTGGAGAGTAAGTGAGTTCATGGCGAATGAGGCCAAATTAAGAGATGAACAACGAATCCCCGTAAAAAAATCGTTAGAACGAACTGCATTTGCATGTAGCATTTCAAAAACTCTTATAAAGGAAATTCGGCGTGAAAAGTGTTTATTGGACACTTCAGCGGAAGGAGAGTGTTCGTTCACAACCCCCAAAAAATACAAGAGAAAAACAACAGCGACAGAACTAGACGATTTCGACAAATGTGTCGTTAGAAAAACCGTCCATGAAATTTATAAAACTGACGAGTCACTCCCAACTCGTCATTTTTATCTTAAACCAACTTAAATAAAAATTATGTGTATTTTAACGATACGGGAAATCACAGAAATATTTTTGTTAGTGACAGTAAGAAGTATATATTTCTTAGTTACTTAATTTCAATTATAGTTGTTAACTGATTTATAATTTTTTATGATATATTTAATAGTATTTGGATTAAGATCCAAAGTCATTCAATATATAATATAAAATAAAAGTGATCTTCTGTCACAAAGCTAAATCCAATCCATCGAGCCATTTATGACCTGCCTCATTTATTCTGTTTATACTAGCAAATCCCTCCGTGAAAGAACGCAGAAGACAACACTCTGTAATTATGTGTTATATTGTTTGGGTAGACTCCCCGCAATCACACTTATTATTAAACATTTAGTATATTGGAGAGATACAACATCAGCAGACTTACCTTAGAAGACAAGATCATTAATACCAGAGTAGTAATAACATACACAAAAGAAACAAAATCACACAAATTTTCTGTGCCACTTGCCCTTTTTTTCACTGTACATCACATTGACACCGTTAGTACTCAAAAACCCATTCATGTATTGAATATATAAATTAATCCATACACGTAAACTGGTGTTGACCCACCTGCCCGCCCATACACGTACGTTGGGGGGGCCCATTGATATACGTTTTAATTTTTTAACTTTCAAACTCTTAACCTATTTGATGTTTTTATTTTAAATACTGGTCTAATTATAAGAGATACCAAAATACAAATTCTCCGTAAACGCGTAAACAATCACCCTGTACGATCTGTCTATGACCGCCTCGCTCAGAGTCGATGTTTTTATATGACTAGTAGGCCAGCCAGGAGGCCGGACCTTCAGCGCGCGAAGTGTTTGATAAAGGAATCTAATGTTATTCTGATGAATAAAGTTATTTGTTGAATGTTAGTTATGTATATTTTTTGTATGTTTTGTGACACCCGCCTTTACCCTATTATGTGCATTGTATGTCCAAAATTACGTGCATTTATATGTACTTTTAAAGTTTTAGAATCTTCCACAGGATTTGTTTAGAATATATTATTTTTAAGCTGTAAACTGTATTCAATTCAATAAATAATACAAGGAAGTATGCGAGAGAATCAACATTATAGAATAAATAAATACAAATTATACAGGAATAATATTTCCTGATGAAAATATATCATTTAGCATAGTGTTTTTTATAAACAAAATCACAAATACACAATTTTTGCCAAAGCATTTTTAGGTATTTATTTATTTTTAATTTATCATATTTTTTTGTTTGGGTGACAGTTAAAATAATGTAATATTACTGATAATAATTACCTCCTTGATTGTTGACTAAGTCTCACTCATAAGTTGGTTTGGAGAATTTATGGTATAATACATTAAACACGTATACTTTTTTTACAGAAAGTGAATTGGGAGAAAAGAATATTTTCTGGAATCCAGCCTACAGGAGTCTTTCATCTTGGTAACTATTTCGGCGCTGTTCAGAATTGGGTAGAACTGCAGAATGAGGAGAACAAAGTTATCTATAGTATTGTCGATCTACACTCTATAACCATGCCACAGGTAAATTATATGGATATATGCGTGTCAGAAAAATGTTTATTTTCTATATCGATCTAATAGGCCTTTTTAAGAAGGATACACATTACCATGCAACATAAATATATTCTATATATGTTTATTGGATTTTATTGAAAATTTAATAATTTGAATAGATAATCTATATAATTGAATCCATTGCCCAACAAGTTAGCATATCAAATATGAACCATTGGACAATGTACATATTTTCTATCCTTCAACAGTTAGTATTATTCTATTATTCATTATTTTTCCACTGTCATTTTTAACCCAATACGAATTGGATTTTCAGTTTTCCGAATAACTGTTTTATACTTGTACAAATTTGTAAAACCACGGTAACTAGAGCAGATGGTAGTGATAATGGTGAGGATGCGAAGTAGACTGACACTTCATATGGGCCCATCAGCTGCTTTGATTATTATATTAAATACTAGTAACTGAATCTACCAGTATTTATGGAAGCTTTAAGTTAAATAGTAAGCAATCTATTTACCACTGATCAGCTGGGATTGTAATTACGGAAACTAGAACAAGTATTATTGTGTTTATGTGTTGTTTATTGTTGTATCCCAAGGTTGCAATACAATACTCAAAGGTTGTATACAAGAGGTTTCCTCATACAAGTACGCATCCGTATCTCGTACGTAGCATTTAAGTCATAGGGAGGACTCAGCTGTGATTTTTCTACCTTCACTGCTATAAATAAAACAAACTGCAACA
>JAQJVL010008134.1:0-20968 GCA_035578905.1 Stictocephala bisonia
ATTTTGGGAGGTTTTGGGTGGAATGAGGAAGGGACTGACAAGGTGTTGGGCCTGCCATCGCATCGCAAGCTGTAGAAATAATTTCTTGACACTTGTTTTCTTTTTATTGGATGCGACATCTGTTTATCTCTTGTCTGTGCTTTAGCTGAGCCTTATCCATGGCTATGCCTAGGGATGGCGGAATATATCAATATTATCTTTTTTTTTATCAGATGCAGAAAAGTTACTAATACACAGAGTAACTAATATGGGATCTAGACTAATATTGATATTTTTGTATTCCTGATATGATATTATTCGTTATACTCGCTGGCCTTTCAGCGCAATCTTGACACAAGAAATATTATCACTTGCTCTTACTGATATATTAATATTAGTGTGAATCCATACAGAAATTAATTTTTACAGAAACATTAGTTAATATCCAAAAGCCTTTTTTCTTATTAGTAACACGGCTATTAACCATTTAAATAATTCTAATCTATCTATATACTATAAATAAAGCACGATGTAATAATAGTAATAATAATAATAATGGCATTCTTCCTTTCATTACTAATATACAATCACATTTTATAAGAGATCAAATTTATGGTTTCCTCTGTCCCAAAAAACCAACAAACATGGAATACTGCTTAAGAATCCTGGTGAGGTCGTAGGCCGATCTTCCTCACGGTGCGACATGCCGAGATCCAGAAATGGGACTATAGCATAGTGTCTCGGTGAAACCACAGGCCGAACTTTCCCCCACGAGGCCGTAGGCCGAGCTTTCTTACGAGGCCGCAGGCCGAGTCAACAAAAGGGCTAAAGTTAGAGGTTCCAAGTGAGGCAGCATGCCGGGTCTGTTGCAGTAGGTCCAAATGTCACTAGGTCCAACATTGGTTTTGCCGTATACTAAATATTATAAGCAAAACACGATTTCACTGGGTCCAACGGGCACAGCGTCCAATTTGGACGGTGTGCAACAAGACCGTTTGGACGCTGTGACACTGTCAAGGCTTTTGGACGTTGCGCACTGCGTCCAATCTCACTAGGTCCAAAAGTACAGTCAAGACGCAGGAAAGTGGATACGCCTAGTCAGAATGTCGCAGACGCCTTTAAAATACAGTTGTTTAGAAGCTATCGTTTCATGTCTATGGATACTTTATTAATTGCTTAATTGTTTTAAATATCATCATGATTGATCAATATATTTCTAATTGTGTTTTAATTGTTTAATAAATCTAAAACCCAACACTTTATAAAACACTATCAATAGAGAATAAGGCTACTTAGTTACTAAATTAAATTTCTGCTGTAAATGTGGAGTAATTTTCAATTAAATAGATAGTATATTAATGCTTAGTTAGATATCAACTTAAATTGTTATTAAATGTGTTAATAACAAAAGTTTGGTAACTATCGTTATTATTTATAAACGGTCTCACCAAACTAAGTGCTCAAACTTGGAATATGTTTGCTTGCGTCTAAATAAGTTTAAAATCTTTATAAATATAGACATAAAATGTTTTGTTTTCCGTCTGTCTGTCTTGTTACGGTATTTTAAATAAGTTATTGTGACTTGAAAACCATTTCCCTGGTTATCGGTCTATTAATAAATAGTTCTTTCTGACAAACAATGACTACACTCGTTCATGTACGCTCATCACACTTATTCGCCTATATATTGATGATCGGCGTCTTACTAATGAATAATAATTGAGGTGAAATTGTTAAAAATTACTTAATTAAAGGTTAATATTATTATGGCCTTTTATTAGATGGCAATATTTTTTATATATGTTAAAACTTCTTCATATGTCGTACCATTACACATGTTAAGTAGCAATTACTCAAAAGCTTAAAGTCTTTCTAAAATTAATAAGGTAAAAAAAACCTATTGACAAATTATGTTTTCCCGAGTTAGAACGTTATTTCCTAGGAAGCTAAGAAGCAATGAACAATCCAATCACACCATTGTGTAACTGTACAACAGTGCATATGACGTTATGTCATATGCATTTTTATATTTTATTGTAAGTTTTAATAATTTTTAACCTACCTAGAGAAAAAAACCGAATTTTTACCAGTTTTCAATTTTCACTAACTTTAAAAATGTTTTATTAAAATAAAACCGTTGATGTATTGTATTTCTATTTTAATACGTTGATGACAAGCATTTTTGGAATAATCTTCATAAATTTTAAAAATTTATTAAGAATTTTTTACTTTTTAGAATAAAGTTGTTATTAATTTCCTGAAACACCGTTTTCTTGGCTGCTAGAGGTTGTAAAATTGATTAATTGTTCAATTTCGTAAATAATTGCTGCATATGAGTTTGAAAATTACTTAATTTCATGGCTTCAAAGTCCTCCTTCATTCCAACTGCAATATGTTTGTTAACCAGAATATAATTCAAGTCAATCAATTCACTGTTAAGTGGAAAAAGTAGAGAGATTTATCATTCAAATAGATTGGCCACCTTTCAAATGTTATTTATAGCTCCTATTTTGTAGAATTTGTGTACATTTTAAACTTACAATATCAAACGATGAGTCTGAGGACACATAATTTAAATATGCAAGCCTTGTTAAATAGTTCTCGTCATTCTACACTAATAAAAAAGAATCTTGCTGATATTTACTCACATCATTGAACAAAAATAAACTTTAAGTTCTTAAACTTTTGATTGTAATTTCATCTCGCTGCCTCCACGTTCACAAAATATTTCCAATAATTTATTTAGTTATTAAATATGTTTACATATACTTAAGAACAACAACATTGAACTTACAATCGCCTGATTATACCAACAAACAGCAAGTAAATGTTATACTATAAAACGAGCAAGGAATTGTATGTATCTTTATATGTACCCATTTCCTGTCATTTTATTTCAAAAACGGCTTCACCAATTTTCTTCGTACTTTGTCTATAAAAAGGTTTTCTACCTCAGGAATCCAATGGATTTGGTGACAATTTTGAGAAATCTCATTTTCTATGAGTTTTCACGATTCCAAAAGTAAATGGGTGTGCGGGTGGGTCAATAACGATTTGCCATCAACCTCGGTGTTACCCCCGAGGTTGATGGCAAATCGTAATTAAGAAAGTTGCTAGAAGTTTGTAAGGTATTTCCAGAATTATTTGTAGAAGTTGTTTGCAAAGTATTATTACAAGTCATAAGATTTGTTTCATTATTTGAATCAAGATCTGTATTTTCAATTTCAGCTTCATAGCATGTTTCAGTATCTTGCGATTCATTTAAATTCGGCATTGGAAGTCAGCGATTAGATGATATGAACCCGATCGGAGATCGGCTTTCCTGGTACTTAATGTAATGTGTGTAATAATTTTGTGTGTTATAAAGAACAACTACGCCGTTCAGTCTTGCTATGCAAATGTAAATCACATGTGTTTAGGTTTTGCGTTTTGAGTAATGCAGGCGCCGTTATTTTGCTATGGAGCTTCTGATCCAATGCATATTGTTGTAGACGTGCGCATGTGCTGCCGCCAAACGGCAATTTGTTTAACCTTAATAATAGGTAAACTATTTGGCGTACTCTTAGCTTCCATACAAGACTTTGCAGTGTTCTTGATTTTATATATAATTATTTTATTAAGTTAATGAGAAATATGTATTTTCTGTATCTTGGGATCCATTTAAATTCGGTATTGGAAGTCAGCGATTAGATGATATGAACCCGATCGGAGATCGGCTTTCCTGGTACTTAATGTAATGTGTGTAATAATGTTGTGTGTCATAAAGAACAACTACGCCGTCATGTAAATAAAAATCAAACAACAAAAAACTTCAAAAGAGTTTAAAAAAATGACGCCAAGCACATTACAAAAGTTATTAAGAAATAAACCAAAGTACCAACCTTTATTTACCAATGAATGTATTTGTCGTTTATAGGATATAAATTTATTGCATGGATAAAAGCTGATGTTAAAACATATTTAGAAACAAATTAATGTTATTCCTAATAACCCTCCAAAAATGTTTGAAAAATAAATTGATAATAAACAAATAAATTAAATAACCAATTACCAGAGTACTATTGTATACAGATACATGAGTTAGCTGAGTAAGTCACAATTTTATAAAGTCACCATTATTTGTAAGGAATAGATCTTTTAAGAACAGTTACATACATTCAAAACGTGATGAACATGGTTGTACCAGTTATTACATTGGGTACCACCCGTGATTAACGTGGGTAGTATCTATGATTATTTTGGGTGGAACCAATGGTCAACTTGGTTAGTACCTGTGATTACCTTGAGCAGCTTACCATGTGATTACCATGGTCAACTTGGGTAGCCACCCGTAATTACCTCGATTATAAAACGTGGTCAACATGGCTAGCTACTCGTGATTACCTCGGGTAGGATCCGTGGTTAATTTGGGTAGTATCTGTGATTTACCTTGGGAAGCACCCGTGGTAAACTTGGTTTATACCTTTGATTATTTTAGGTAGCACCCGTAGTCAA
Organism: Stictocephala bisonia; assembly: GCA_035578905.1. Lineage (NCBI taxonomy): Eukaryota > Metazoa > Arthropoda > Insecta > Hemiptera > Membracidae > Stictocephala > Stictocephala bisonia. Next base: position 4,474 of record JAQJVL010008134.1, read on the forward strand.
CTTGGTATTGACTACTGAGTCAACCCGTAGTCAATACCAGCACTCATTATCTTGGGTAGCACACGTATTCAAATTGAGTACCAGTGGTCAATTTGAGGGAAATATGTGCGATTGTCTTTGGTAGTACCTATGGTCAACTTAGATAGTACTTGTGATTACTTTGGATAGGATAGGATGTGTGGTGGACAGGACTTGGGAAGTCACCTGTTTTTACCTTGAGTAGACCATGTGGTCAACTAGGACCTGTAATTATCTTAGATAACACGTGGTCAATATGAGTAGTACCAAAAGTAATATTACTTAAGTTAGGGCCGGTGGTGAACTTGGGTTGTGTCTATGAATACCTTGGGTAAGGCCTGTGGTCAACGTGAGTAGCCATCCCATATTACCTTGGGTAGCACCTGTGGTCACCTTTGATAGTACCTGTGATTATTTTGGGTAGCACTCGTTTACACCCATAATTTTGGGTTTTCGTATTTGGTTAATTTTACTTATTGTTTGTTAATTGTTTATGGTTAATATTTTCAACATAACTATATCTTAATCTTTATAGCTATAAAAGTGGATAAGTAGTAGTCAATTACCTTTTAAAAAAATTAAAAATGACTGTAAATTATCTGGGTTAAAATGGATATGTATAATTTAAATACTCGTGTATTACTTAAATGCTACAAACAAACAGAAAAAATCAATAGAGTTAACTTTACATTAGTTTTACACAATAAACTAAATTGTTGAAGCGTAACGCCTTCACTATTGGAAATACTATCTGTGTTCAACCCTGCTACCCCATGTGCAGCATGTAAGGCGCCTGTACAATAATTTATTTCTCAACACCAACACCGTACGACATGCAAAAGAAAAGTTTATAATTTCTCACTTACAGTACTTACTGTCACACATAATATTAGTAACTTTTGACATTTACAAAATGTCTACTTTTCTGCTACACAATAGAAATTATTTTAAAACTTACAATTAAACCTACTACATATAAGATGTAGTTTTACTGTATGTTGCACAATTCTTAATTATTAACTTATTAGTTATTAGTGATATCATCAATAATAGTATTAGTTGAATTTACAACAATTCATTGCACAACTTAATTAATTTTTGTTACACTTATTGTGACAATAATATTTTTATTTTAAGTAGCTGTTGTGTGGTGATTACATTATTTATTAATGTTCTACTAAGTTACTAAAAATATGGAATATTGCCGAATTTATTACGCTTTAATGAACGAAGAGAAAGCTGTAGGCGACAAATATTTACAGACGAATCCATTGAAATAATATTGAATTAAAAAATGTTTTTCTTTCCTTATCTGATGGTCGATTCGATCAAAGTTTCACACTGTCGTCATAAAATACATAGTACTAATATGTTTGACGTGTACGTAGAATAATGCATTGCCTATCTTATAAATACAAGCGCAGCGTTAACGGCGAAACAATAGCTTTGATTAACTGTAGATGCTATCGTAATTGCAACATTCTTAACCCTTTCGATGCCGTTACGCTAAAAATGCCGCGGTCCGATATTTCGGACCGCTCGTAATTTTTTTTTTTTCGATAAGGCATTTTCGTTAATATGCCACATATACGGTACCAATCTGTTGAGAATTGATTATAGTACTCAGAAAAAGTGTTTTAAACATCTTTTAAATATGCGTTTGTTGAAATATATTTGTCACACTTGAAATAATCGCTCAATTGTGACAAATATGTGATTTTGTACTGTCGAAAAAAATTACGATAAATCCTGGGATTTTCAAGGTAAGACTTTGAAATTTGGTATGCATGTTAGTAATTAAATGTTCTTTCAAATAAAGTCACTTTTATAGCCCTAGTATTTTTGTTGTATGGTCTGAAAAGTTTCAAAATTTAAAAATTAAAAAAAAATTTTTTAATTTAAAAAAAAAGTTGATTTTACAAATTAAAACCAATATTTTATTTAAGAAAATATATAAATAGTAAAAAGAGCATTTCAAAACAAGAAAAACCAAAAATAATTATGAAAATATATTGAAAAATAACAAAGTTAGAACAAAATAACGTAAACTATGCATATTCACTAAAAATACCCCCGGCATTTCTTGCATACCAAGGGAAAATATGCCTGGCATCGAAAGGGTTAATATATTTCACTCATAGTACTAGCAAGTTATTAGCTAATTACATGGGGTTAATTATTCAACAGTTTGCAGAGCCATTAAATAGTGTGGAACCACTTAACATGCACCTATGAACACTTTAAAAATTGTTGGAATGGTTTCTGAGAATTTATGTTTAAAATATTCAAAAGTAAGGCATATTCAAAGAAGGCGATGATCCTTCTAATCCATTTTGTTACAACTATATTAGAATTAATTTTTTAAATAAACTATCACAACTTTTGAATTGATTAATGTCTCTTTAGTAATGTCTTCTAGAATGGCTAAAAATCCCTAATCGAGAAAAGCACATTCTTCCACAAATATGATCTCTCATTTAGCAGGTGATATCTGTCTCAAGATTTGCTGAGTTAATCCTTATTTATTTGTGCTCTATATGTGGCAAGTAATTCTCAATTTACGTATGCATTAAAATTTCTTACAGTGGTTAAACATTGTCTTTATCTCCTCTTAGTACAACCTACTGCTCTTTTTACTTGCAAACGTTCACTGTATAATACACATTTTGGTAAACGTCTATCATCCTTTTGGAGAACATGCGCTGTCCATCTAAACTGCTTTTTAGTTACTTGTTTTGTTATACCAATGCAGTTTGCGGATCTGATCAACAAGATACTGATCATATTTATTTATGTTGTCATTGAACCAATCAACACTTTGTTTTCTTTTAACACTATAGACATTTTTGCACGATGTTAGAACTTCTTTTCTGAATGTAATCCATCTAGTATTCCATGTCAATCCTACTCGATCATTGAAATCCCCTAATATTATTTTATTGTAAGATGGAATTTTTCTAGTTATTCAATAAATATCTTGACAGAATTTGTTAATGGCAATATCTTGTTATATAAGAGTCATATTTTGGAGAATAAAAAGCTGAATATTTAGTCATGATTCTCTCGGATATTCCAACTTGTAGTTCATTTAGTTGTGGAATTAGACTATTCTTAATAGCATATCCTGTCTTACTGTATTGCAAGTTTAGAAAGGGAGAAGTGCTACACTAGTATTTGAGTGAGAAGTGACTGCGAACTTCACTTCCCACTGTCACAGGTTGAATGATCTGTTTCCACTGAATGGCAAAACAGACCAAGTGAGACATAGATTTTCAAAGTTAAAGAGACAATTAGTTAACTGTAAAGAAATAGTATATTTCATAACAAGAGTGGAAATTGGGGTTTTGCATGTTCGAGACCATATGTTTGAAGTGCGAGACTTGTCGAGCACTTCAAATGGCCAAGAACATACAAAACACTTTCACTCGAGTTTTGAACGATACTTTTCACTACACTACGGAATAAAAACAGGTGTTGTTGACTGTGGAAAATTTTCGGTTGTAAACAATGTTACTTTCGGTAGTAAACAATAGACAGCTGTTGAAAATATGTAGTTTCGCAGGTTGTAAACACATAACGAAAACAGCTGAACTCATAGTAGTGTAGTGAAAACTAAATTTTAGTCATTATTCAGTAAACAGCTGTTCATGATGCTTTTAGATAGATAATTTGGGTTAGATAATGAATAACCCAACAATTTGTATAGTACATAAAATGTTCATAATTTTATGGGATTTATAAATATCTTATCTGAATAGATGCGTTCTAAAATGATTAAAATGCATTTGTTGATAGGAAAAGGAAGCGTTCATTGAACTGTATGTTTTTTAGTAATCACTCAGAGAATGCGAACTGGCTTGACCTTGTCCACGATATTCCAATCATTTAAGGAGCATTAGTTTATAAATTATAATGAAAGAAAGGAACTTATTTACTAATGCTGAAATAATTAGTGGCACAGCGTACCCTGTTAAACTAAACTCTGACACCGTTAATGAATATCTTAGAAACGTAGGAGAGAGGCTGTAAACTAAACATCTTAAATCTGTAATTGGCATGTGATTGGATGTGCTCTATACATTTTGAAGGATAAATCTTTGTTTAACTCATACGTTATGTTAATATTTGCATGATTAGGGGCAAGGATGTGCAACATGAATAGGTAAAATAAGAATGGATACATGATTTGGGCAGATCCGTATGTCTTATACAAGGTTGGGCAAAAGTCTGGAATATATTTATTAATTTCAAAACCATTAAAATAAATGTAATGAAACTTTGTAGTTATGTACATGTCCCTATACCAAGCATTTAGACATATTTTACTTGTTTTTCGCATAGCCAGATGATGGCCCATGAAGGAAGTCTTAAACATTTTAAAATATGAGCCTACCTCGAGTTATACCTCATTTTAAAGGTCTTTATTTGTAAAACACAAGAGTCCAAATCTTAGGTCAAAAGGATGGCCCAGTCATAAAATACATTATTTACTTTTAAAACTATTAAAAGAAAAGTAATGAAACTCTGTAGTAATGTACATGTCCCTATACCAAACACATGGACATATTTTCTTTTTTTTTTTTTTTCATATGTAGGTGAAAGTTAAAGAGACAATTAGTTAACAGTAACGAAAACTAAATTTTAGTCATTATTCAGTAAACAGCTGTTATGAATGAATAACGTTCCCATAAAGTTATGAATGAATTCACGTTCAACAATTGTGATAAATGAATAGCGTAATAGTGACTTGGTCGTTGTCAAGTTTATACGTCATTTTAAAGGCCATTACTGTTTGTACAAAACATGTTTGTACAAAACAAAAGGGCTAATGTGAGGTCAAAAGGATTAACAAAATACAGCGATTAAAAGAATGTAATGTTATATTGCTGATTCCTCTCAATTATACGGCTATTTATTTAACAGTTTCAGGTCCCTGTTGCTGAGTATGAGATGAGGACTCGCCTTTGTGAATTAAAAACTACGGTTCCGTAACTTAAACATGTTATCAAGTTGACTGCTCCCAACGTTTTACAAATACAGATCCGCAAATTTTAATCTTAAGCAAATTTTAAATCACATTAAATACAATGACCTAATTATTTGCCTAAAATTGAAAACTTATGACGGCACTATTTATTGTTTCAGTGCGATTTTCTGTTAGGTGCGGTTGGCTGCATTTAATTAATTAATTCAGATTGCTATCAAGTTTATAATTCTTAACTAGTAAATATGCTTTTTATGATATTTATTATTATAAACCATAAAAACAATTTTTGACTGTATGAGCTACATAGTTATTAACGTTGTAAATTGTTACTTATATAATAAATATTATATATATTTGTGTGTGTGTGCGTGCGTGCGTGTAATATATTTTAAACTCAATTATTTCCATTCCTTCTAAAAATATGCAATAATATTGTAATAGAGCATTATTTGAATTCAAATGCAACTACTGTGATAAATGAATAGCGTAATAGTGACCTGTTTCGTGTCAATTTTATAGTTGTCTATAAACTTGTTAAATATTTATAAAAAACTTAAGAACATTAAATAAATTAAAATTGTATTCCTAATCGTGAAGAGTAAGAACATTTTTTTTAACGTTAGGGCTAGTCAGGGGGTTACACAGGCCAGATGTTCGCACACGCCCAAAAAGGGAGGTTGACATTCTTACCAGATGTGTCCAATGCCAAGGTTATATGGCAGGCGGGGTTTGAAAGGGCATTCAAAGAAATACCCTCGAATACTTTCTAGGACCCCAATTGACTTTTTATACATTTTAGGCCTTCGCTTCTAAAATGTACAGGGAAAATATCCAGCACCGATCGTGGCCCATCACAACTATACTCAAACAAGATTTACAGTTAATTTCACTGTATGTCTTGAAATTATGTAGAATCTTAAAGAAATTGTCCATTTGTCCGTCATACAATCTCCCTGGAAAACAATAGTTAAACAACAATCAACTTTGTTTACTTACACATAAATACTTCATGACGAATTAAACTAGCAAAATCTTTAAGGTTTATCTAATTCCAATTTTAGCTTAACCTCAAAACGTGTAATTAAACGTTGATTAGTAATAGCTAAAGTTATGCCTCCAATTCTTCTCTTGACTTTTCATTGGATGGTGCTGGTAATATTTTTAAGTCCTGATTTTCACCATCGTCACCTAATTTAAGTAACTTAAATCATTGCTTGATAAAGGACAACTTCCATGGAATTGGTACGTTTTAGCACCCTCCTATTATAGTTAACAATAAAAAAAGAAGAACCCGAAATAATGAAAACCAAACATATGTAGCAAGTTATTTTGCTACTCACCTACTATACTGTATATACTATAATCGTATACAAAGCTATGGTCTTTAATATAAATGTTGTAATTTATATTAAATAAGGATACTTCAACTACATTTTTTTCTAAATTAATTCGTCATTATTATTAACTATTATTAACTCTGAAGGGAAGAGAACAGAGTGTCAGGCTTGTCAGTTAGCTGAAAATCAGAACAACACTATGCGGTTCGGATTCTACGTAAATCTGTAGGTCCCTTAGTTGCCCTGGCTATTAATTAACAGTACTTCCTGAGAAACAGTAGACCTTAGTTAGTAACAATGACTACACCCATTCATCTACACTCATCACACTCATTCGCCCCTCATTTTCGCTCATATCTTGACGATCGGCGTCTTGTGAACGAATAATAATTAATAACTATGTTATATCTTATTTGTCTCGTGCGGTATGTTATAAAAATAAATCAATGTTTACTATCAACTTGGTTACTACCTTACTAAAATAAAATAGAAACTTAATATCTTTTGTCATTCTTTGATTGTTTCTTTTCTTACATAAAAATAAAAAAAACTTCGCTGGCCAAAATTTAATGGGCTGCAGGACTGTGCATAAAATTCGTTCAACGATTGAAGTACTAACCATTAGCTCAGTTGAGGTTTCGAACCTTGGAACTTTGGCGTATATTCCCAAGTATAACAGAGAAGTTTGGGTGCTTATGTTGGATGATGGTCATGTTTTAGATTATTTGGGTTCGATAACTGTGTATCAGGACTGTAAATTGAAAACAGAATCAATATAAGCTATCAGATTACAAGTTAACATAATAAGACTAGTTATACACAAGATTATGAGAACCTTGAATTTCACAGATTCTATTAATTGGAGATAGACAGCAACAGATCTTATTTGCAACTAAATGAAACTTATTGAAGTAATTGATAATTTAAATTTATAATTAAGAATATTTTATACATTTTAATCGAAGTCTTATTTTATCTTGTCACATTTAGAGGTCTAAAAACTACATCCCTATAAACAACTTTATTTTTTATAATGTAAAAATAACAAATACAACTATTCCTAAAATTTAAATTATTAAAACATTAATTGTGTTATAATCGGTGCATTCTAATCTTGTAATAACTGATGTATTATTATATAACACATGTTGTATTATTGCTCTATTATTAGACAATATAAATATATTGATTCTATGCCTGAATGATTTATTATTCATAAAGTACCTTACATAAAGTAAACATACATTGAGGGTTTGCAGTGCCCTTCATTATGAAATTGTTGAAAAATGCTTGCAAAACTGGGATTTTTAGCAAGTTTTCAGATCAATTAACTGTAAACATTGTTCAAGAAATTTGGAAGGATCTGTGTTAGCATAATATGTCTTTAAACATTATTTGTAAGAATATACAAATTATTCTCAAGGGAATAATGTAATGTAATTGATAGGTAGCTTCATTAGTTAAAACCCCAGCTTCGTAAGTTAAAGGTTATTAATTCAATCACAGAGTCGTAAAAATTTTGAATGGGATCAGCTGATAACCACCAGCTGGTAATTTGTCATTACACCATTATTCATTAGTAAGGCACCGATCGTCAAGATATGGACGAATATAGGGGTTAATTTAATGGGATTAGTCTAGATGAGCAAGTGTAGTCATAGTTATTAACTAAGTGCTGTTCCTCAGATAGAGCCACTTATTAATAGCCCTTTAGCTAGGGCAACTAATGGACCTACATATTTACGTAGAATCTGAACCACGTATTGTTGGCCTGATTTTAAGCCAACTGAAAAGTCTGACACTCAGTTCTCTCCCCTACACAATAACATCTGTGTCTCCTTACACATTCTTAATTTGCAGTAATGAACCTGTCGCTGTTATGGGGATGTACTGTTTAGATTGTTAGTATATTTATAAAGAAAATCACACAAGTACAGTGCCTCAGCATTGTTAGTCAATCTGTCACTAAATGACAACATGTCTGATGTGCGTGTTAAATAGTTTAGGATTTATAACTTACTAGGGGACACCCCTGCACGCTTCGCGTGCCAACCCCGCCACTTGCTGCGCTCGTCAAACCTCGGCCTTCGGCCTCGACATGTAACTTTTAAGTACAAATATTAGTAGTTAAACTGTATCATTTAAAGTCACATGATATAAGTCTATTTGCAGTAGCTCGCTCACTGCGCTTAATTTGGCCTCTATTTATAGTCTAATTTTTACACGTAATTACCGAGGAAAAAAGGTGAACACTAAATACAGATCACCTGATATAGTAAAAGTAGTGAGTGCTACACTCTCAAGGTGAAATGTAGAACTACAATAAATCAAAACATAAACAGTACTGTTGTTGTGAGAACTTCAATCTGCTTATGGCATGTGAAACTACATTAAACCACACAGTCATATGTTTTTTGTAAACAATTCAGATTCTCCATTTGAATAACATGGGATCTTTAGGAGCCCGTGGGGCGGGACCCTGTGGACGGACCTGCATCAAACTTCACAGAAACCATCTCGGGAGTATACATGACAACATCCTAAAGTTTCATGGCGATCGGTTGGATGGTTTGGCAGCGCATTAACTTCAAACATATATATTTATATATATACAAACATCCTCTTTTATAAATATAGATTAAGGTGTTCATGATGATTAAATACAAAAATGATTTCTCAACAAAAAAATATTTAGTTTTTTTATATTATACAATACCATATTTCTACTTACTCAAAGTGATTATAGTGAAGGTAATATTAAAAATAAATGTTTGAACAGCTACTTTTCCTAATTTGCATGTTCTATTACTATTCATTTCTAAGACTCCGATAGAATAGTAGTCGTAACAACATAGAATAGTAGAGACAACATCAGGGGTAAATAGGTGTGATGAGTGTTGTTACTATCTGAGTTCAAATAAGCTCAGAAAGGACTATTTATTAATAGCCCAATATCCAAGGCTACTATGGGACCTACAGCTTCATGTGGAAACCGAACCACGTAGTGTCAGTTCTCTCCCCTACACAACAACATCTAAACCAAGATTACCATCCAAAATGGACACTACAGACTTCTATAGTAGTAGAGGAAGGGCTAAGTCGACCTACGAAGGACATTCCCACGGATCTCGGGAGCCGGCATTTAGAAAGAGCAGGATGAAAGTCATAAAACTTTGCCTGCAAAATGAGGAAGGGCCAAGTCGACCTTTTGGACATTCCCATAGCTCTCGGGAGCCGGAATTTCCAATCTTTTGTAATGTTGCCGACGGTTCTAGAAGAACCATAAAACTCATTCAAGCAGACATCCCTATCCCAAATCGCCAGAAAAAGGAATATTCTAGCCAAATTCACTAGTTTGAAATGAAACTCAGATTCTGAAAATATACATATAGGCCTAAATAGTTTAGTTTGGCATTTTATTGCTTTTTCACTTAGATTTCCTACAAACTACAATATTTTTGAGAAACAACAGTTTTTAATAATAATAATACAAAAAACTTATATTACAAGCATACTTTTTAGTCCTTACTCATTTATAACTTATTTTCCTGAGACGGGTCAGTCCAAGCTAAAGTGATAGTATTTTCTTAAATGAAAAAAACAACCTTGGTTCTAAATAAAGTTTTAAACAACGATTATGAATTTCCGATGTATAAACAAATAACCTATTACTAATAAAATGACAAAGATTACGGTAATCACGTCACATTCCCTTCCGAGTATCTATTACAAAAGCTGAAAGGAATTGAAACTATACTTATTTATAATAGTATTTTGATTTATTATTTATTTTTGCAACAATATGATGCAGCCTATACTACATTATTTTAATGGAAAACATAATTACCTATACATATGATGAGTTTGAACTTACTGAGGTAAGAGTTAGATTGCTATTTGGCAATAAACAGAGACATTACAAAATCATGTTTTTCCGTTTTGATATAATGCGTATCTATTAGATATGTTTTACCTATGGTAGCCATAACATACCGAATGGAAACAAATATGGGAACACTTTCATAACTTGTGTAAGACTTCACTTGTAAAAGTGAAATATTGTACATGATAATGGTTACAAAGAACATAGGCTACTTTTTGATGCCATTTGCGACATTTCGTCTGTTCAGGGGGACAGTCCATGAGGAGTTGAACGATAATTTTCAACGTAAGCCTAGGTCTAGTTTAGTATCCAATGAAAGGTATATTCAAGAGAAATTAATTGCTGCAACCGCCTTGTGTTTGTTGCGATCTCTCATCCTTCGAAGGTTGTCCACTGCTTTCTCGAACTGCTTCAGTCGGTCTTCTTCACTGAGATTCCTCTCCACCAGGTCGTTCAAGCTCCACTTGTTGGTTAACGGATCGTTTTTGGCGTGGTTAAACATTAACTCAAATCCACTAAATCCAGTACTCTCACATGTGTTGTTGTTTATGGCTAAATTCAATTCACTGATTTCTTTGTCCCATTTATTTTGTTTCTTATGTGCATAGATTTTTAATATGGCTTTCAAATTGCGTAAAAACCTTTCGCTTTTGTTACCCTGGGGCTGATAAGGTATAGTCGTTTTATGAATTATTCCTTTTTTAAAGAAAAATTGTCTTAATTCATGTGCTTGAAAGTAAGACGCGTTATCTGACACTATTATTTTAGGCAGTGAGAACAAGCTGAAAATTCGATCATTTAACAATTCTTGAATTTTATTGGATTTAATTTCTTTCATGGGGAATAACCAATTAAATTTTGCGAAATCATCCACAACAATGAGCAAGTACTTGTTTTGTTTACTACTCCTAGTTAATGGTCCAAATATATCCATATATAACTTTTCCATAGGCTGCTTCGAGTAACTTGATACTACAGGTCCTTTTAGATATTGATTGGTACTTTTACATTTTTTACACAATTCACACTTTTGCACTAACTTTTTTATATCTTCATGTAAATTAGGCCTATAAAAGTACTGGTTTATTTTTCTAAAAGTGTTAGCTATTCCAGGATGTCCACCATAGGTTGACGTGTGATAATACTCAAACACCATGTTTATTAATTCTTCGGGTAAATAAACCCTATCTTTACTTCGGTTGTTATATTTATACATTAACACACCATTTTTCAAAAAATATTTTTCATTGTTAGTTTTGTTTCTTATACTACATATAATTTTCATAATTTCCGGATCCTTATTCTGATATTCAGATAACTGTACACATGACATGGGAAAGTCAGTTATGTTAGTTATAAACAGTCTATTGGGGCTATCTTGTTTGACAATAACAGGTTCTACAAAGGGTGAACCATCGCTACTCTCTTCCTTATCTACATCCATTGTTTCTACAACCGACTGATCATAACAATGAACTAAAATGTCTTCACTTGGAACTTCCTCTTCATTATTGCTAAATATTCTACTTAGATAGTCTGCTAATACATTATCTTTACCCTTAATTATTTCTACTTTGAATGGTAAACTCAGAATTATTTCACACCATCTTGCTAGTTTTCCTAATTTTCTACAATGTGTTAGAATCCACGCTAAGGCACTATTGTCACACCTCAAAGTGAATGGCTTTACTTCCAAATAACTATAAAATTTCTGTATTGAAGCTGTTACAGCTAAGCATTCCTTATGGTAAATACTCATTACTTTTTCACTTTGATTTAGTTTTTTAGAATAAAATGCTACTGGCTTAAGATCGGCTTCCTCGTACTGTCTTTCTACACAATCGGCTTTCTACACAATCCAACTTCGTCTGAATAATACTTACGGCATAATCAAAGGGTCAAGTTCATATTTGCTAAGAAATTTAACACAGAAAGTCCGTCTTTTTAAAAAATCATCCGGAAGCAGAGCTTAGACACACTGGCTTCGATAGGGTAATTTTTTAAAACATGTGATTAACAACTTCATTTACCATTTCCATACCATTCATTTAGCATAATCCAATCACGCTTTCCGTCTGTCAGGTAAGGTCTGGTCAAGTCAGATTAGTTAGGTTAGATTATTTTAGGTTTGGTTAACTTAGGTTGGTTTTGTTTGTGAAAGTAAGGATATTTTACTTTAGCTTAGTTCAGGTTGGGTTAGGTTATGGTCGGTTTGGTCAGGTCATATTAGTTTAGGTAGTTTAGGTTAGGTTAATGTAGGTCAAGTCATATTAGTTTAGGTTAGGTCAGGTAAGACCTTTTCAAGTCAGTTTAGGTTGGGTTGGTTTGAGCTAGGCAAGGTTAGGTTACTTTAGCTTAGTTTATGTTGGGTTGGGTCAGATCAGGTAGGTCAAGTTAAATTAGTTTAGGTCAGTTTGGGTCAGATCAGGTAGGTCAAGTTAAATTAGTTTAGGTCAGATCAGTTAGGTCAAGTTAAATTAGTTTAGGTTGGGTTGGGTCAGATCAGGTAGCTCAAGTTATAATATAATTAATAAAATAAAAAATTAGTTAAATCTACATATAAATTACAGTTGGCTTTAAAAAAATCTTCAATCTTGCATAATCACTCTTCTAATAAATAGTTGCATATAATTTTTTTTTATTTGTTTCATTTTCAAATTTCTTAATTTATAAGGTAATTTATTGTACAATTTAATAGCAATTAATTCATGATTTTTTGTGTTGTTGAGTATTTGCATTGTTTAATTTTCAGTAGATTTGAATTTCTTGTGTCGTGCTTATGTATATTTTTGTTCTGAGGAAATTTATGTAAGTTGTTTTTGATGTCTAATAAGCTTTTGTAAATGAATAATGAAGGAAGAGTCACTATATTTAATTTTTTAAATAAAGGTCTGCATGGAGTTTTAAAAGGTGCTCCACAAATTAATCGAATAGCTCTTTTTTAATTTTAAATAATTTAGCTGAATTTAAAGACTGGCCCCACAATATTATTCCATGCTATGAATATATGCATAATAAATTTCAGATTTTTTATTACATAATCCACATGATAATTCCAAGATATCTTATGATCAAGGATAATTCCTAAAAATAGTATAGCATTAATTTAAAGATTTTTCTTGAATGAGTAAACATTTTTATGAGTGGAATAGAATTTAGTGAATTGATAGGCAAACCCATGAAGACCTTACTAGGCAAACCCATGAAGACCTTACTAGGCAAACCCATGAAGACCTTACTAGGCAAACTCATGAATACCTTACTAGGCAAAACCATGAAGACCTTACTAGGCAAACACATGAATACCTTACTAGGCAAAACCATGAAGACCTTACTAGGCAAACACATGAATACCTTACTAGGAACCTTGTATCTTGGTACATCATATTAGGCTAGCATATGCATTTATTTATTTTAAAATTGTATTAGGTTAAGATGTTATCCACATTCTAAATCCACAATGTTAATTTATTGTATAGTATTATTATATACTTATCTTTTTGGATAATTGTCAATGCATTTGTATTTTATGTTGTTTATATAATATGTTTATTTTTTGTGTATTTAGTTAGGCGTTCAATGTTTAGTTACATTCTCCTTGCATGTACAGTTTACATATGCTAGGGCCCGAGTGTGTTGATTATATAATTTTACTGGGTTATTTATATTAGGCCTACTATTTCAAACTTAGTTTTGTAATACGTCAAATATGTCATGAAATAAGTTGTATTACGTTTCTTATAATTGTTAATACATAAGAATTTGTTTAGTCATTAGTATTGTAATAGTAAATGTTTGTGTAATGCTATACCTTTTAGTGTATTTTTAGTGTGATAATAGCTAAGGAATGGGTGATATTGTTTAATGTGATTAAGAAATAATTTTCAACTAGGTCCGTTCATTTATAAAGTACATGCTCAGTAGTACAGTCAGGTTTCGTAACCAAAGTATGGTGTTATTTGGAGTCATTGTTGTATAGTTTTGTAAGAAGGTTTTATCTGCTGTCAAATTATTTCAATAAAAGAATGACCTATTAACGATGAAACATTCAAATAGCAACTCATAGCGAGTGAGAATATTCGGGGTTTGGAAGGTCTACAACACCGACATAACTACAACTAACCGTAGGCCTATTACTCAACAGCTAGGACTGAGGCAGTCAGTGACCTTGACTCAAAAGTTAAACAAACTACGTATCAACCCAACAGGACGGCAACCTTTCATCTTCCAAGCAGCGTTAGTTCGATATTCCAACGGTAGTGGGAGTTCATTCGTTGGGTATAGACAACAAGTCAATTACAAATAAGTACATACGATAATATAACTACATACTACTGTATTGTAGAATTATACAAACGGAATATGACACGTGGGTTTTTAATTATTGCGTATAAAGTATAGCCTAAACACATGCACGATGTACACTTGCCGCTTGTCTGTACTTGTGAAGCGGTGAAATAACAAGACAGCTGTGTTGTTTTCCTTTTGAAGTTGGCAATGTAACGCATCTATCATTTTTACTCGTTCAAAAAAGAAAAAGATACTAGCTGAATACAATGTGGGATAAAAGTACTTATAAATTAAAAACGGAATAAAATACCGTTATATGAGTAGTTGAAAATAGTCAGGTGCACAAATAAAATATTAAAAAGTTTCATGAAATACGGTAATCTTGGTTTTTCGTGAAAAGTAAAGAAAATAAGCGTTGCTGATAAGACATACACGTAGGAATAAGAATGGAGATAATGACCATTTTGAAGTTAAGGTACAAATCAGTATTATTTAATTTTTGTATGTCATTTACAAAAATACTTATATCATTTTATACATTTAATAACGTAATAGCGTAATATTTTTGTAAAGACAATATTCTTAATATTATTTGTGTTATAATATTAAATTATTAAAATACAAAAAACTTGTGTAATATTTTAAAAACCCGCGTCCACTAAAAATATAAAAGGTAAAAAAACTAAAACCGCTCCCAGTGGCCGTTTGCCAAACTAAAATGCGATTTTCAATCTGACTCCGGGGCCCTCTTAAAGTGATCTTTAGCCGGCGAAAGAGCTTTTAATGAAAATTAAATTTGCGGATTTTTATTAAGAAAAGACATTAAATGTACAAAGTAAGAAATTTCATCAAGCATATACAGTAGAAAATAGGGCCATACTCTTGAAATAATTCTGCCAGTTAATCTTATACTATAAAACGAGCAAGGAATTGTATGTATGTACCTATTTCCAGTCATTTTATTTCAAAAACGGCTCTACCGATTTTCTTCGTACTTTGTCTATATATGGTTTTCTACCTCAGGAATCCAATGGATTTGGTGACAATTTTGAGAAAACTCATTTTCTATGAGTTTTCACGATTCCAAGTATTGGGTGGGCGGGTGGGTCAATACCACTGTTTAATGTTTACTATTTACTATTTCAACATGTGAGTTATGATTTCAATTTATTTTTTTAAATAACACATGTTTTTCTGAATCTGTTAAAATGTAAACAAACCAAATATTATTGTATTTTTCTTACCTATGTCTAATATACACAATTCAGTTATTCTCGAACTTTATTTCATTTTTATTATAATTTCTTCGAGCCGGATTACAGCAAGCAAGATAAATTTACAGTTCATTGATAACTTCAGTTCAGTGTATTTTAACTTTTTCTTAGATGCTAGGCGGACGTCCTCCAAAACGACGCAAGTTTAATTTTAATAAAAATGAACCACCAATACCGAATTTTAATGAATCCCAAGATACTGAAACATGCTATGAAGCTGAAATTGAAAATACAGATCTTGATTCAAACAATGAAACAAATCTTATGACTTGTAATAATAATACTTTGCAAACAACTTCTACAAATAATTCTGGAAATACCTTACAAACTTCTAGCAACTTTCTTTATTACGATTTGCCATCAACCTCGGGGGTAACACCGAGGTTGATGGCAAATCGTAATTAAGAAAGTTGCTAGAAGTTTGTAAGGTATTTCCAGAATTATTTGTAGAAGTTGTTTGCAAAGTATTATTACAAGTCATAAGATTTGTTTCATTGTTTGAATCAAGATCTGTATTTTCAATTTCAGCTTCATAGCATGTTTCAGTATCTTGGGATTCATTTAAATACTGTATTGGAAGTCAGCGATTAGATGATATGAACCCGATCGGAGATCGGCTTTCCTGGTACTTAATTACAATGCAACCTTGTGGCCAACCACGTGCTCAGAGTAACTATGGCAACCTGACCTGTAGCCAATAGAAAGC